>QEAN01000049.1:55198-75475 GCA_006535955.1 Synchytrium endobioticum | reverse complement strand
CTCGTTGCTATAAACAGACTTCACATAGATACCGAAACTGTGAATGACTTTACCTGGGCAACGATACATCTCAACCTCTACGTTCTTCGATGGTAGGATTTGTTGATGGCACCACTGCATGGATGCATTGCTGCTCGAGCGTCCTGTGGAAACTCGGTCTCTTTCTCCTGGTAGAAATCCAAAGTTGATGCAGCAGCCGGGAATTTCCCTTGCATCTCATATGAAAGGTACATTATCAGAGAGATTGGAAGGAACAAATCAGGTTATTGTGGAGTACTACTTGAGATTTACGCTCCAAGTGTCGTGGTCTTGCGTTGACGGTGTGAAAGGGTTCGCACGCCAGAAATATACATGTGTGGCGATTATTTTGCGTTCCTGTGCATTGACAGATACTTGTAACAAGGCCACAGGTTCAAGTTGCGTCCTTGGTTCAACAATTTTGTGGGCTAGTTGAAAAGCTGAAAAAATTGGTTGTGACCGTCGGGGAGTCGAACCCCGGCTAAGACGCCCCAAGCGTTCACGATTCGTCTCACAACATGGGGAGCTTGTGAAGCCCATCCGGCCTTGATAAATTAGGTCCACATGTGCCTCATATAGCCATCATCCTCGGACTCTTTGCGTCAATTACTTCCCACTTTTTACATTTGGCACGCCATCGGCATATAAACCGAATCAGAATGGCAACCGCATCAACCGATGCACTGCATGGCGCTTCCCAGCTAGACAATCCCGCCGCCAGCGACACTCATCAGAGCAACAACACCAACACGACCAAGATGTTGGACGCGGAGGGGCTGACTGTCAATATGTCTACTTCAATGCATTTCAGATCATGGCAGATCATTAGCCAGCAACGCCAATCAAACATCAGACACATACTTGCTTGGCTACGTTCTACACATCGAACAATGTTAGTGTAGAAGCATCCCATGATGTCGACGTATACCCGGCTTTACTGTCGACACCCTGCAACCCTCCAGACACACCATGTTGAGCGGTGCTGCCCGTACCTCTTTTATGCGCTTGAAGTCGACCGATGGGATTAGTAGGCCGATTCAAGGGCATTTGTTCCGTGGTGAGGCAAATCCGAGCCATTGGTGTTTTCATGGGCACAAAAACATTGTTCATGTATGACCGCAGTGGCGTTGTTCGTGGGAGTTTTTTTTTGTGTTTGGAATCATTAACTGGAGGAAACTACCACATTTGTAGCGAAGATTGAAGAACACGCTGCAAACTACGTTGCGAACTTTGTATGTCACGCCTCTTGTTACCCTTGGTTACAAGACGCGGAGAACCTCAGCTACCTTGTTTGGATTGATGATGATGATGATGAAATCACTCGATAATAGAATAACCTCACTCTCCTTGGCAAGCTCCCTACTGGCAGCGTGAGTGTCAGTACACGCGACACGAATCAAACTCGGCGAAATCTCTCTTCAAACTGTTGAGATATTATTCATTGATTGAGATCAATCAATGGCGTTTTGATCGCTTTGTGACGTTACCGCTTATTTTTTTTTATATTACACAGCCCTATAATATACCACGACAGTGCAACAACGTAATGCAAAAAAAGCATAACACACACAGATATAACGGGCCTACAATACACTGCCAACCTCTCCCGTCCGGGGGCAACTCTTGCACAGCGTGCTATTCCCGAATGGCACCCAATGCCAAGGCATTCAAGCTCTTGCGGTCGCTCAGATTGCTGTTGGGGGCGTCCGCGGCCGACACATGGAGCTGTCCCATGCTCGCTGCGACGGCCGTGCGACAACCAGACGCGCCTACGTGGGTCCCGCCCATTGACGAGTGCTGGTTGGCAGAGGGCGACTTGCGTGGCACCAGCGATCGGTTGGCCTGGATGCCCTCTGCGAATTTCTTGAGCATGTGGTGGAATGTATCTTCCATGCTGGCCAGCTCGGCGAGGATCGAGCGCTTGTTGAGGTAGTCTTCGTCGCGGATCTCTTGAAAGCGGAGGGATCGTGCCTCCATCACTAATTGATGCCGAGAGTTAGGTCCGGCATGTACAGATCTGGCGCACGCAGGGTCAGCTTACTCATCCTCTGCAGCGTCTTGAGCGGCCGCGTCACCTAGCCCCGTTCCGGCGATCAGCACAATCACGGCAGACACAAAGGCGACATCAGGCAGTGACTTACTGCGATAGCCAACGCAAAGGACAGCACGAGGCCGACGACAGACAGAATCACGGCGGCGATAGTTACATGCATGTTTGCGGAGTCTACCGCCGCATAGATATCAGATCGTGGGATAGCGCTACATTGACACTGTGTCGGCACGATCATCACCGTCAGCTGATGACCAGCTACCGTCGTACCTGATGACCAGCCAGTCCAGATTGGTTCTCTTGATCCAACGCACGTCCAAGAACACAGTTCCAGAACCGGCCGACTGGAAGGTGATTTGCAGGCCCTCTGCCGGGATCGCAGTCATGTTCCCGGCGTAGGTGGTGTTCAGGAAGGTGCAGCTGTCGGCAACCAGTTGGTTCGGATTCGCGCTGCACAGCCACCGTGTTCTGCCGTAATTGACAACACTAGGGGGGGGGCGATGGGCGTGCGTCCAATAATAATTATAGGAGAGGCAGGCCGTACCTGATGTTCAGTCGTGACGCCGAGACTGGAGGATTGCAAGGGAGCAGGTTCAGTCAGCATGCGATCTCCACGGGAGCAGAACTTACTCATGTACCATGTGGGATCAATGGCAAAGAGGATGCCATTATCAGTGGCATTCAAATCTTGCATGAATTCCTCAAGTGATGAAATAGACATTGAAGCACGCGCAACGGCCTGATAATGCTGATTGCTGGCAAGCCCATACGGAAGGTTGTAGAAGATGGGTCGCATTGCAAGAACTAGGTTTGTGGACCGTTAATATCCATGGCATGCATAGCCCTGGGCCCCTTTCCCGTTCGGCGCAGACATACTGTGGTGGTCGTAGGAAAGATACGTTCTGTTATAACCAAAGTTGGATGAGCCTGTGATGAGTTCCGCCCAGAACAAGCTCTGCTTCATGGATGTTATTCGAGGGAGGGGGCCCTCGAGATGCACATCTGAACGCAACACGTACAGTCAGGTAATCAAAGAGCCCGAGGGTCGCAAATGCATTGGAGGAATTGAAAGTTGTAATGACGTTTCGGTCCATGAAAGTACTCGAGTCCTATGTGAACGAGCGTGAGCGTTGAGGTACGCTCGACGTGGGAATCAATGCACGTATGTTCTGTATGTTCTCACCAGGGTAGCAGTCGCATTGACGTCGAGGACGACGGTGTACCTATTACTGTAGTTCCCGGCAGCAAGGGTGGATTGGTCTATGCGGTGCCGTTTAGCCAACCGCAAGACGGCAAAACGACAGCAAGGGCCTCGAACGCTGACCTTGTACAGTAAAGAAGGCAGGGTTTCCGCTGGTGTAACTTAAGATCGCGTTATCGGCAATCCAGACACCAACGACATGGCACACTTTGATGGACGAACACGCAGACTTGAACTTTCCGGCAAGTTGCATTGCTTGAGCAGAGAAGAGATCAAGACTCGTGAGGCCAGTGGCGCCAATGTCTGGATCAGAGTTGACAAAGGACAGCAATTGGTAGTCTTCGGATACCGCAATGAGGACGGACTCCATGCTGAGCAGGGAGCTGTTGACTAGTTCAACAATGTAAAACAAGGGCGTCAGCACATCTACAACGGAGCGCCGAGGGAGGTAGAAACATACTCGCGGCAGTAGCTTCATCCATGGAGTATTTTCGGAGTTGATCCGACACCTCCACGAGGGAGGTCGAGGATGCATCAGCCATGATTAATCCAATAGAAAGGGAGAGCCCACCCGCAAAAAGAATCGTCCAGCCTGTGGAGGGCGAGGAGGTCGTTAGCCGTAAGTCAGGTGAATAGGTACAGCAAAGCAACGTTCTGGAGCAGTGCCCCGCCATGGCCGTCATTACGACTTACCGAGCAAAATGGACCATAACGGGATGCGAATTTGGAATCCCAGAGGACGCGATGCCGAAGTTCTGCATGGGCAGGAGGAGCCGGTATGAGTGGACGCATCGATAAGGCGCGGAATAGAGCAGATAAGCGGACATACGAGATGGATGCTGCTCCGGCGCCGTCCGACAGCGCACTTTCCAATTGGTTGGTCGTCATTGTGACAATGCTGAGCTTCAGAGTTTAAGTTGTATATGGCGAATGGGATTGGATTGGATTGCAATGTGGTGTTATTAATGAGAGCGAGTTCTGCTGGAGACTTGGGACTGGAACTTTGTCGTGTTTTAAACTCCGCGGTGGCACATTCCCTGCGGATCCAAGGATGCAGGATTGGATCTCCCGAGCCATCAACGTGGTCAAGCTAGGAAACACGTGGCCTGCATTAAACTTGTTAAAATTACCTTATCAGATTGTGAGCAGGGCCCTTGCAGCAGGTTGCTTGTTACCGTGTTTGCGATTGCCGCACGTACGTCCACGGCCAAATGTAGTCAGCCACCCATAATCTGCGCGCAAAAGATGATTTTAGACGTCGATTCATGCAACATATTCACGACAAGGTCATCCTAGTTCCGCGCCTCATTCCGTGGTCGCCTTCTATAGGTATAATATATTTGCGTGCAACCAAAATCTGTACAGGGTGAGGGGTGCGCCTCAGAAAGAAGAATTTAGAAAGCTAACGCCACAGTAAAAAGTATCATAGTCACTAATTGAACATCTTTGGAAACACAACCGGCAGAATCATACAGCATTGCCATTGGTGACAGACAGGTAAGTAGAACGTCCTCTTTGTTCCTGAGACATGATTTTATCTAGGCTGCCAGAGCGGTGTTGACTTCCGGTAGCAAGATGTGGGAGCGTTCCATTGTTTTGATATTGGCCAGATGCTTTTCGATCTGTCAGGTACTGGTTGGCAGACGGTGTCTTGTAAGGTTGCAACGACTTATTCGCTTGAATACCCTCCGCGAACTTCTTAAGCATCACGTTGAAGGTATCTTGCATTGAAGCAAGTTCGGCCAGCATGGACCTCTTCTTCAGATACTGGTTTTCTCTAATTTCTTGAAACTGGAAACTTTTGGCTTGTTCCATTGCCCGCTGTAAGACTCGGAGAGGTCGTGTTACCTATTAGTCGTTTGGAAGTCAGGCGATTGGGGGGAGGTTTCTGACTAAAATCAGCGATATTACCACTTACAGCGATGGCTAAAGCGAGAGACAGGACTGTGCCCACCACAGAGATAACGGCGGCACTGACAGACACGTATATATTTCCAGCATCTACAACAGCGAACACGTCGGATCTTGGGATAGCCGAGATCATCAGCCACCTGTTTATACGCATTCATGGTAGGTGAAATCAAGATTCACAGTTTGATTTAAATCCAAGATAGACTTACTGAAGGTTTGTACGAGTGATCCACTTGGCATTCAATAAAACAGGACCTGTGCTTCCGGAGCTGAAAGTTACATCCACACCATCTGCCGGAATGGCACTCATATTGTTGTTAAACGTTGTGTTTAGAAAGCTGCAAGCAGCAGCAACGAGCGCGTTTGGATTAAAGCAAGCTGTCCATCGAGTGGATCCATAGTTGACAGCACTAGTGGTAGATAGCGACTTTAGTTCTAGCTGCTACATTCTCCATATAGAAATAATATGCCGGACCTTATGTTCGGAGTAGAAGCAGAAACTATGAACAGGGAATGAGTATCAGGTTTGCGATATGCAATGCATCCAAAAGACACTCTCTGCTTACTCATGGACCCTTGCGGGTCCATCACGAATACGATTCCATTCTTGGTTGAGTTCAACCCGGTCATGTAAAGTTCAAAGTTCCTTATCGACATTGAGACTCTCACGACATGGGTGAAATGATTTCCATCGCTGGTTCCATACGGCTGATTCCAGTATCCAGCGCGCAGGAGAAAACTGTATCCCAAGTGAATGTGAGTGCTATGTGAGTGAATAATACAGGTGGCGAAGTCTTGTATGAATAATTACATGTGCTGATCGTAATCAATAATATTCCCATTGGTATCCAGATTAGACGAAGCAGTGACTGAGTTAGCCCAGAAAATGCTCTGTAGCGATTGAATTGTGGTGAGGAATTCGAATGCCCTCAACCACCAGATGAGCACATACGGTCGGGTAGTTGAAGAGACCATATGTAGCAAGAGAGACAGAGTTGTTGGCACGCGCTACCCCGTTTCTGCTGAAGAGCGTTGAGGAGTCCTATATGACCATGCTTGGTATTAATGTTCACATTACGGATATCATACACATCGCCGTCTCCATTCTCACCAATATGGCAGTAGCATTAGTGTCGAGAGTAACAACATATCTGTTACTATAATTACCAGCAGCAAGAGTGGATGCATCTATCGCCATCTTATGTGAGTACCTATAACGGCGAGTGGACGAAGAGCGACGTCACCTTGAACCGTGGCAAGCCCAGGGGTCCCATCAGTGTAACTCAGAAGAGCATTGTCACCAATCATGACACCGGCAACACGACACACTAGAAGCGGCCCACAAGCACTCTTGAATCTTCCCATTAGCTGAGGGCCGGGGGAAGAAAACAGGCTAAGAGTGGTTGTACCCGCTGTTCCAATGTTTGGATCCGAGTTGATGAAGGAGAGGAGTTCAGAAGTTTCTGAGATTGCCATCAAGACATCCTCCATATTGTTGAGAGAGTCGTTTACTAGGGTTCGTTCGTGTTGCGTTATGTGTTGGGGAGTGCGTGGTGCGAATGGAGAGTCGAAGATCGAGTCAAGAGAAGAAGAGGCATACTGGCAACGGTAACTCCACGCATGGCAGTTACTCGAAGCTGAGTGGACATGCTGTCGAGAGAGGCGGCGCCAGCTGTTGCCTGTATCAAACCAATTGTCAAAGACAATCCACCAGCAAAAAGCAAGACCCAAGTGAGGAGGACAACCCATAGAGGAATACGTAGTTGAAAGCCCTTGGGGCGAGCTGAACTTGATCTACGGGTAACGGGTAAAAAGGAGATAGGTAGCAAAAGAATTGTAGACGAATTGCGGGTCGTTTATTGACATACGGAGTGGAGGCTTCTGTTACACCAGTTTCCGCAGTAGCTGTTGCCGCGGCAGTCATTTCGTCGATGGAAAACCAGGTCTCTTGTTACTGGTGGGCAGGGTGGGTGTGGACAAGAGCAACAGACAAGCACATAGCTGAATGCAATCCGCCTGCTTCACTTCCCGGGAGTGTCGACCCACATTGAATTCTCCATGATTGATCCGCACCGCACCGATGACCCCAGGGCGCTCGGGCGGCCCATATATCCATATATCACCGGCGTAAAAACGTCCCTGGTTATGGTTGTGGTGGACACTCCAGTCTGTGCAGTGTTGGGCAATCACTGCGCGCGGCGGCTCTGCAGGCCGTGNAGTTGGCGGCCCGCTGCTCCGAATCCAGTGCAGCCCTGGGCCCCACCATAGTCGCCTTGCCTCGCCTCGCCCTCCCTCGAGGTTCCAGTTCAAGCGTGGCACCAGAAACAGAGCCAGATTACCTGCCATAACGCCATGCCGATACCATAGTTCCTCTACGCGAGCGAATCATTGAAAGCATATTGGCTGGACTGGTAGGCCGGCGGTGTTTAGAAGGATAGGCCTTAGTTTGTTTATTTTATTCGACTCGCTTTTCGCTGGATCGCATTCGAAACATTAGGATGAGCCTGGGAATAGGCCTCATATTAAATAAATATGTTGATATCCAACCTTCGCCTTGTCTGGTGTTGTGTGGCACAAGTGGTTGTGACTGTTCTGAACCTGTGTACATCCATACCTCAGACACAGATAACGTCTTGGTAACTCACCCGTTCTGTTTCGCATGTTTGGATATCTTCCATTTCCTTGTGTATACACATGAATAGTGTTGGATCTGTTGAGATATGAGTGTGCGTGATGCTTGTGTAATGTGTGGTGCGAGTGATGTGGAAGTGAATGAAGAGTGCTTAGACACATGTCATATACACTGACAGATTCAAGACTGCAACAGAAATAGGTCAACGAGTGAAAAAAGTACTCACGGAATGTCAAAGAATGAATCAAATAAACACTCCTAGCTCATCGTCACATATCCGTCCAGGTCTAATAGAGAAATGTCTTTGTATTCAGGCATTTGATAACTGAGAACAATTCCACAACATCCAATAAAAACATGCTCCAAACAGACAATTTCACTCATCCGTAGCTACCCGGCCGATGTATACATCAGCTTCACCGGGTGCCTTCTTGACCTTGAACTCTGCTTCCAGAGCGGCGGCTAGATCGGTCTTGACGTCGTCATTCACGAGGAACGAGCGACGTGTCAACCGATCTAATTTTCATAAACTTTCATAAACCATAAACGGACTTTGGCATTCTCTTTCTGCCATCGTCAGCCGCCTCCTTCATGGAAGCAGCTACCTTGTCCAACTCATCAACCACTTTGCCCCATTCCCGATGGCGCTTCATGCTAATCTCTGACTTGGCAGAAGTGGGAGCACCGTCGATGACAAATACGGTGTCACCATCAGGGAAGATGCTTTTCAGCTTTTGTATCAATGGGACAAAGTTACAGGGTCGGGAGGGGTGGCCGAGTTCTACACATCGAATAATCTCCGTGTAGAAGCAACCCAGGATGTCGACGTATACCCGGCCTTTGCCGCCCTCCCCGTCAACACCCTTCAGCCCTCCAGGCACACCTTTTGGAGCGGCGTTGCCCGTGACTCCAAACAGCAGCTTGGAGTCAATCGATCCCAACTTTTCCTTGACGACATTGAGAGACGTCAAGTACTTCCAAAAGTATTTGATACCCATGAATATTGATGGGGAAATCTAATGTGAGGAAATGACAGCATTAGTTACCAGATTGACTAAAACAGCTTCAAGATGGCAGGATGGCAAACCGTCCCATTCAAAAGACTCTCATTATATCCATCACCTCCACCACCTCCAAAACTGCAGAATTCTTAACAAATGTACCAAGGGAAGTTACACACGAGCTTGGATTTCTAACCCTTTGGAGTGACTTGGGGGTATCTCTATGATTTAAAGATACGTGTTAGAAATTCTAGTGCAACTGATTGCAAACCTCCGAAATGGTACTTACATTTTTGTTTTTTTTGTTTTATTGCTTTTTTTGATTTTGTTCCTATAGGGACTTTATATACAAAATAATTATCTATGGTTTGGGGATTAGGGTCTTAGCTCGTGTCTGCCATCCATCCACAATTCATCAATCATCCAAATATTGAGTTGAAGTAAGTAAAGCTAAAAGACAAAGAGAATGCTGAATCCATTGGCCCACCTCTTCGCATCAGGCAGCTCCGCCAAAAAAAATACGGATATGCCACCAGAAACCGTACTGCCTCCTCCCATCCACGAACTTGTTTGTTCTGCCTTCATGAAGTTGTCGACAGATGGGCACCACCTGCATTTGTCCACACTCGCTGTATGTACGCTCCCATCTCCTCACAACACAATGATCGCTCTCAGCGCACCGCACCGCACTAACAGGAAGCGACTGGCATCCCCCTGTCGATCATCACCGCCTTGTTCCCCAACCTCGAGCTTATCGACCTGGGACATCTGGAAAAAATCATATCAATCATATGCGCGCCGGCCGGCCCCGACTCTACAGAGCTCAAACCACTCACAACACCCCAAAAGCTATCCGCAATCGAAGGCCTTATACCCATACCACCCCTCCTCCGACACCTCTTCTCGCCCGCCCACCCCATACCGCCTTCGTACCTGCAGTCCCTGTGCAACCATGACTTATGGACGGACCTCCAAATCCTCGCCCCGCTAGCCGACGCCTTTGAGTGTGTCTTTATCAAACACGCCCCACCAACCACACTCAACACTGTAGTATTGCTGGACTCAGAGTCCACTATCCTGCACAACCACAACGTCAAGTTCTTCATGTCGCTGCTGATGGCGGGGAGGGACAAGCGGTGCTGGACGCGATTGTACAGTGCCGCCGACGATGGCTTTAGCATGTATGTATGTATGTATGTATGTCGTCGCGCATTTCTGATGTAACACTTTTCTCTCAGGAATCGTTTCGAGAATGGCGTGTTTGGGTACAATAGCCCCACATTCGTCCTCATTCACGGATCCGTGGTGTCACTGTCATCATCACTATCACACATTGCACAAGCTGGGCAAGGCCTGGTAATCGGGGCTTATATGGAAAGCCAATGGAAGAAATCCAAACACGCATTTGGCACATCCTGCATCCTTTTTATGTCCGATCCAGTACCAACCATCTCATTTACACTCCCACCGGCGAAACGAAAAGAATCGCCAGCGTGGACTACTACCACTTCCATTGGGTTTGGATCTAAATATAACAATCCCAAATCAGCAAGGCTATATACCGATTTCAACATTTGCTATATCCGATCTGGTTCTGTACTTGATGTCCCAATCTTCAAATCATTCACTCCGCCACTAGCCTCCACGGAATGGGAGATACAAATAGAGGTTGATCAGATTGAAGCATATGGAGTAGGCCCACCCTCAGTTAAAGCCTCACAAGAACGAGAAAAGGCCTTTGAGAGGAAAGATGCTGAAAGGAGGGCGAATGTCAATGTCAGGAATGCAATGGGGTCAATGGACAAAACCATCCTGGGACTCGCTGGTGTTCACGAGTTCACTGGTGAGTAATCGGATGTATGTAGCCTGCGACTAGTAATAAGTTTGCTCCTTGGCTATTTGGCATATTGGCAATATATCGCGTATCACCTAGGGTATTAAAAGAAACGTCAAACGAAAGACAAGGCCCAATATGATGTACGTGTGTCTTCAAGTATACAAGTCAAATACAGAGGGTGTACAGTATGCACCAGAATACCATGCTACCGCTACTAGAACGTCCGAACCTACCACCGATACAACATCATTGAGAAACCACTTCGCCATATTTACTATATAAAGCCTATATGTCATCAGATAAACGTCTACGCTCTCCGTTCTCATCGCCATACGAAATTATGACATTTAGGCGACCATGCCTCCCACACGCCCCCCAGCCGCGTTTGCTTGTTGTTGACCATTTATCTTGTTTTCCTTTGTGCTATTTGTTACGGTATTACTTGGTGCTACTGTTTGCGTTGCTGGAATTGGGTCCTTGTCACGTCTGAAGAGTAGAATGTGCGGTTCCGGATCTAGTTGAGCGTAGATTATGATGTGTGAGTTGGGCGTGAGGTTGTGACAGGTCATGATGTCCACAATTACGCTCACTGTGAATCACTACAAGAGATTACCAAAAACAAGTGAGTTCAATCATCAGGAGTATGATGGACAAGTAGAGCTTACTGTAATGAACCCATCCTTGAGACTGCTTCACACCTAGCCCTCTCCATTCGGCTTCTGTCATTAAACGACCTGATGATATGTTGGTTTTTTCCATGAGTACATGTCTGCGCTGGAACTGACAACGTCTTTCTCGGTTGCTTGCCTTGAGGAACGTATTTCGCTATTTCGGTTCAAGTCAGGTTAGTCCTATCATATCATGGCATCTGACGGCAGAATATTCATCATCGGTGCCAGGATCCGGGGACAGGCCTGCCAGCGATGCGGCGCTGTGCTCCTTTTTAACTCCTATCTCTAGAAATCCAACACGGTTGATGTTGCTCACCTAGTTGCTTGGGTAGTGCCACATGTCTGTATTCATGATGGTCATCTGCATATCTGGGCGAGTAGTCTAGTTACGACGGATGTGGCGTGTATGTTAGTACGACATTTTACGGGCAACGATTGTGGAGGAAAGGCATTCTACATCAAGACTGTGCAAATGAAGCTCTGCTTACATATGTCATCTTCATATTTGTGGATGTCTGCCAGCTTCAGGGCCAGATCTGATGATCGTATACTATTGGACATTGTGGATTGATGGTGCCTATGCCAGGAATGCTCGTCTCAGACTAGGGCACCGTTGATTGTTGAGTAATATGACGCGCGATGAACGGCAACACAACCCAACTTGTAAACTGAAATGGAGGCAACGGGGGACATGATACGGCACGCATGGCGTATGACGTCCAGGGTCTGATCTGCTCGTTTTCGACACTGATGCACGTTTCATGTGCTGCTAGGAAAGCATACTATATACGCCATGTGGGTGCATGTGCTGGTGGACGTGCTGCCCCGATCCGACCGTTACCGCATAGCTGCGGCAGAAAAAGGCGACGACCTTCACACATGAATGGTCTCACATATGTCTCAAGGATCTTGCATTGTCCAAGTGGGCGTGCACATTCCATGACGCGTGTGGTACCTTTATGGCGACAGAGCTATGCTTCTACATAAAGCCGGCAGGCCTGCCGAACGTCTCGCCGTGTCCATGACAATAGAGATTTTGATTTTATCGGACCTAGAGCGATCGCAATGCTTGGCAATGCTCTTGGCAAAAAACATTGATGTGAAAGGGCGGGCCTTTTCCTCCCACACAGGCACTTGCCCTCGTTTAGTGTAATGCACTCCAAACATAAAATAACTACACAGCATAGTAACAGGAAAGCTCCCACTGCGTACCATTCGGAATTGGGTTTGGGGGCTCAGGAGCTTGTTTTGACCCAGCGCAGACGGTATCAGCAATTCGTTACATCGACGGAGAAGTGAAATCGGCAAAGCCAGCAGATAGGATCAGAGACATGAGCGGCAGCACCACAGCGTCTCCTACGCAAAAGGTATGTGGCGTTTGAACTGGGAATCTGTGGACATGTTTGGATTGTTGGATTTGAACTCCTGCTGACTTTTTCTGCTGGCACTGAATATATTGACGATATGAAAGACACAAAACAAATAACTGCCTTTCTGCTCAATGAACCTGCGCTGATCTCCGCAGCCAATGATAGCCTATCCTAATCGATGTTCCACCAGCTACCGCGGCCTCCACCCCAACTGTTGATGCGGTAAAAACTCCGGGAAAAGCCTCATTGGTATCCAATCCTCCCTCGCCAGCTACTGCGACTCGGGTTGTATTGGTTCCAGCCATTGATCCCAATGGCCCTTGCAGCGCAGGTGGTTCGCATCATTTTGTAATAGATGGGTCGCTTCCATTGATTTTTCAGAAAAGAGAGCTTATATGGCACCAAAACCATAGATCAGTGAAGTTACCATCTTGGGTGTTGTCTTTGCTGTATGGTTCTTCCCTATAGGTCTCTTGTGTTGTTGGGGTCTTCGTGTGGAACGTTGTGAAGTATGTAACTTTCTGCCATCGGGTCTCCATAATAAGCAGTACACTTCTCCAGTATGTACTAACTAGTTGTAAATCAGAAATGTCACATGACCCCTTCTGGCATCGGCGAAGAAAGTCCTCAACAAGTCCAGCAATGGAAGAGATATCGATTAGGAGCCGGTATTGCGACTCTTGCTATTTCCGTGATCGTTTGGAGTGCGTGGTCCACTCCATGCATCGCTCCAATGAATCGACCATGCTTACATCCTCGCCGCCACTAGTCTCTGTCAATGTGATAATTAGAAGGGGACCATCGTACTACTGCAGCTACTTGTACTGCTGAACTACGCCTTTATTGACTCCTCAGTTGTATGATGACTGTTTGGTCACGGCGCATGCTTATCTTGATTTTTGGTTCTGTTGTAACTGATCACGCATATATACCATTGAGCGGACGTCTGTTTCGTGTAGAATTCGTTGCAACGAGCGGGCAGGTAAGAAGGCTGGCGGATAGTCCTTTCAGACATCTTTTCATCAGGCTGTGCGGATGAGAGACCACGATTGTCTGGCCTGTTGCTCATATCAAAACGTAGCAGTCCATCATGACAGTCTATATGGTATCCACCGCCCGTGTTTGCAGTGCTACAACCGCTACGAGACGACTACCTCGATTGCGTAGCCGAGCTCTGCTACATCAACATCAACATCACCTTCATCAATCATCCCCTCCATCAATACCAGCAAACTTATCGTGCCGCTGTGGTACCACACGGCATCAATCTACCGTATCATCTACAATATCTTTTACGCCATTCAACGTTGCCAAGCTGCATCCACTTCCAAGGCATCGACCATCACCATTGCACTCTCGCATCCCATACATAGCTCCAAATAGTATCCGATTTCAAACAAACCCTGCGACTCCCAACACGGCAGTAGCCAGTGAGTCTCCGGTAACGTCACTCCTCTCAGCAGTAGTATCCGAAGCAAAATCCA
The DNA here is from genome assembly GCA_006535955.1 of Synchytrium endobioticum. Lineage (NCBI taxonomy): Eukaryota > Fungi > Chytridiomycota > Chytridiomycetes > Synchytriales > Synchytriaceae > Synchytrium > Synchytrium endobioticum. Next base: position 61,300 of record QEAN01000049.1, on the reverse strand, counting down.
AAGGCAGAGATATCTCTCCCCGCACCATCCTCGCAACATCAACTGGTAACTTCCGTGTATCTCATCGCAAACTGAACTTGATCAGTAGGTTGATTGCCAAACTACCATTAAGTGATGCTATCAGCCAGTGTCGGTTCTCTCTCAAGCGAGCGGCTGTGAGGGTATTGAATCGGTTGAAGTGGGCGGAAAAGAAGTTGATCGCTGAAGGTCATAATCCAAAGCATTGGTATGTCAAGGAAGCCTGGGTCGGAAAGGGATCAGGTCGGTTGTTTCGTTCTGGTTAAATGCGGATCCACAGTGTTCAACTGCGACTGCATCATGTAGGAAGACTCAAAAGACTGGTTATTCATGCACGAAGCAAAAGAGGAGTCATGTATCGACCCTTCGCCCATCTCAAATTCAGACTGTGGAAACTGACACCGGAAGAAATCAGACCAAGCATCGAATTCAAGTTGGCGCGGAAGATCAAAAAGGAAACCAGATTGTTCATGAGCATGGAGGATACGAAGCCTATACAGGTGTTAGAACCCATATGGTCCAGAAAACCATGGAAGTATGTCGATAGTCCGAAGTGGAATGGAGATGGTGTTTGGATGAGAAAGTGAAATTGTAGATAGTGTTAGCCATTGTGCGCCTGATGCTCATACTCAATACTGATTATCATTCAAACGAAGCAGCTGCGGCTGTGCGAGAAGACAGAGCCGAATCCCTTGAACGGATGAGAGGTGGCTGCCAGCGAAATTGAAGATTGACTATTAAAGGAGCGCGAGAACTGTTGCAACTATGCTCCTGGATAGCGGCATGAAACGATATATGTGTACCTATACCTTTTTGTCTTCGTTGCATTTAAACTCTCTCTTGCCAAACATGTTCTGTGGCTTTTTTCAGATCAACGCCATATGCTGCGTCACACATTGCAAAAATGAAACGCGTAACACGACAAATCAATTGAACCGAGGATGGTCAATGTAAACTGTAACCATGCTGAGTGTACGCACGCAGAAATCGAAACATGGGGGATCGTATTTGATGGGCTCACAAAACTGTACTCAACTCATGCATGTAGAGAACTACAATATGAATTACCAGTAACTGCATTGTTCGTTCATTCCTCGGCTACGAATCTCAATCAAATTTCCCCATTGCATGGCTCCTTGTTCCAAACTGTGGATATCGAAAAGACAACTCGAAGCCGTCTCGAATTTTCTCCAAGATTGTACCGGATAGACTTTAAGGTCTGTTATAGAATTACTATCATCTCGTGATTTCCTTAATGCTCCGTGGTTTTTTGTACCCCTCCAGATCATTATCCAGGCCTTCCCTTAATAGTTTTCCAATTTGTTGAGTCAGATGTACTGACAACGCAATGACACAATAAGTCAGCAACTTACTGGACAATGCTGTAGGAGCATTATTTTGGTTTCTTTCTGTTTCGACGTCGGCGTCGACTTCTCCGATGTGGTCATTGGACACGCATCATGTCACAGGTGTGACCGGTGTGTTATCACATGATAACATCACCGATCGCTGTCCGGTCGGTGTCCGCCAGGTTGGACTCGATGACGTCAGCCTTCGGGTCGGCTGTCAAACTTGAAGGGTGGTCAAGCACAAAAGGGGTCAAGAGTCACTTCATCTTCCCTCAAGATTGAAAACTCTTGATACTAGGCTGACATCACTCTTCAGTCTCACACATCACATCACAAGCTGACCACCTGTCATTACTACTTTCCTTGGACTCAAAGACGATGTGAAGACGACCAAATGTCAGTTCCTGACAAGGCCCATCTGGACATATCTCATCGGATCGGTCGACGCTGAAGGACGTTCGGCAGAGTGACACGAATCGTGTCATCCAATTTATCACTATGTATATATATTGAAAACATATGTGGTTGGGATATCTGGATTATGATTTAGTATAGTCATCGTCAGAATTTTTCCCCCAACTTGCTAAACTCTGACTAAATGACTGAATCGTACTCCAGTTATTGAGCTGGGTTTCCAAAAACAAGATTGTGTCACAGAGGGATCAGTCGAAGCTAGCAGAAGGAATGGCAGCCAAAGTTGGGACTAGACTTGAGTCCGGGTCGGTGTCACGAACGTGACAGCTGCTATGATGCGACCACCAGCATCATTAGCGCCTATAACTAAGGACCCTTCTAATAATCACGTGTAAACCCCTAAAGTATTTAAACCCAATTGCTGATGAGGAGAAGGAGTTTCCTCATACAGCAATTGTGGTGATAGAATCTGAATTGTACTGAAAGAAGCCTATTTTAGGATTCTTACAGTCGGGCACACACATAAGACATAAAGTTCTTTGAATCGGATCAGACTAGCCCAGGCCCTGAATACCAAAGTGTCAGTGATGAGGACAATGACCTCAATGGTCAACGCTGATTGGTCGGTCAATGCTCTCGCATTATTTATATTCCGTCTAACACCGACTACTCGGTTGTCAGAAATGACTTTTGATGGAAATATTATTATGGTTTTATGATCAACAAGAGTCCATATGCTACTACAATATGACTATGTATACATACCTTTTGATTGAAAGATCATTGTATGTTTCTATTAGCGATGTTAGCGATTCCGCAGTATAATTTAGCTAACACTTACCCATTTTATACCCACCTGCCAAACACGTGGAAGTGTCTGTTCATTCATGCATTGGATTTGTTTTTAGTTTGCATAAATGATAAAACGATACAAATAATATGACCAAATAACTACTTGCCTGTTCATTCATGCATTGGGTTTGTTTTTAGTTTGCATGAATGACAGGCTTTGTCACAGACTGGACATCGTAACCGTCCGTATGATCGGACGGTCACGTCAAAGTTGACGTGTGCAAGTGTATAAGTAGTGTGGACTTTGTGAAAGTAGATTTCTCAGTTCATAAACTTTCACGACAACCCGCAATTGAAGACGTTGTCTAGCATAACGTTACCAACACCGGTGGTCACAGTCATCACCAAAGACGAGTTGTTACAGACTTCCACATCATTCGAAGAAAATGGAATTGTCCGAAAGGTTTGGACCCAACACTAGCTAGGGGTTACTTTCACTCAAAGTTCAACAGTGTCAACATGGTGTTGACACGAATGTCAACATTTGACATTATCTCCATCTTGATCCCCTGAGGCCCTCTTTTCCTACTACTGTACTATCATTTTTGGAGATGGTTTATTGGGATGGTGCTTATGCCATTCCTTCATGTCACATCCTAGACACACAGCTCTCGTCCGAAGTTGGACAAGAGTTGTCAAGATAAGGGGGGCCCTTTAATCACTCCTATATAAGGGAAGGGGTTAACGAATTTTGTAATGCAGTTTTGAAAGTCTTGACAACAAAAGAGCAGAAACATCATAACCTCATCGAAGGCTGGTTCAGTGCTTACACTTCAGCATGGCGTCATCATTCAAGCTCTTGCGAGGTTCCCAAGTGTTATCCGCGTCGCTATATCCTTCCCATGATATGAGATACTCGAACCTTCGGCCTCTCCTTCCAACATCGAGGATGTCTTTAATGAGGAGGAAGACGGTTTTGCAGCTGCTAAAATGCATAGCTATTTTAAAGACCATTAAATCCCGTCCCGGCACTACTGACACACGTCTGCAGTTCTTCTTCAACGCGAGTCCGGCATGAGACAATGTTGGCAGCTTATTCGCCATAAAGGCACACTTCCACTCCTGTCAACGTCCAACCAAAGAAAACAGCAATATCCCATTCCACTCATTCTACTAGAATTCTGCATCAATGTCAAAACATTTCATCATTGTTTTGCTGCTTTTCCAAGTATGCCAAGATGGGTTTGCTGATCCGGAAGATCCGGATGTGATGCTGAAGAAGCATGCAGAAGCCATCCGTGGAGAGAGGTGGAGATTCTCTGTGTACAACGTGGAGGAGGTGCTACATTTTTGGCAGGGCACGAACATCAACTGCCAGCACAAGAACTGACAGTGACGTGCAACAACAGGACATCGACCTTACCAAAAAAGTTGAAGCTCTACGTCCAGTATTGATGGAGGCATCAAATGTATGCCGCGTGTCATTTCGCAATTTGCCTGAAAGGACATTGGAGGAGGGGTTTGCTCATGGATGCCTGATAGGCGGACGCGACTATACTTGTACCTCTGGTGATCAACCATATGATGGAGCCATTAGACGTCTCGTTCACGGAGGCAGATGTCAGGAGCCCAGCGGCAGAGATGTCTCTAGCCTATTTGGAATTCTGTTGGTACGTCATCCCCTTGAGCTTCGACATCGGATGGCTAAAGTTGGGATGTATTCTATTCCATTTAATAGGGAAGCTCTCTCTCTTGCCTCGCATTTGTTGCAGGACGTGACAGGACTGGGAGTGGAATCTGTAAGAGATCGTCTGGCTGGACGACGTATTCGGAGTGAATCCAATACAAGGCACTGACAAGTGCATGTTGATTGCTGTATTGCAGGTTGAAACTCTCAATGGCGAATATTGGTTAGAAATGTGCAAACGAGTGGGAGACGCAGCGTTTGGATCACCCACTGCTATCGAGTACTCACCAGATATCTCCCAAGAGATAAATTGGCCATCAGTCAACATGGTCTTGGGGTTTCAGGTCCTGGAAACGGTCAAGGTATGAAAAGGATGAGGCGGTTTGGTCGGAGAACCTGTCAACCAACAGACTTCATTCTCAAAAGGCGCTAGAATCTCTCAAAGCCTCAGACGAGTCTCCTGTCTCGTCTTTGACTGAGGCCTACGTCTTTTTGGTAAGCATCTGTTGCTACTACATCCTCACACGCAATAACACACATCCTGTTACGGAAAAGAATGGCGTCCCTTTCCTAGATGGTCCTGTATTTACTACGTCCGAATCGGGACTAGATCTGTATTCTAGATATAAAAATTCCGATTCTCCGGAACATTTGGCTTATTGCATGTGAGTTGGCTGCCCCTCTTTCGCTGTCAGCATATGTTGGCTACTCAACGGCTTACCACATAGACGTTATTTGAAAATAGTCGCCCAGAGAGTTCAGTTCGTCGTTGTGGCCTGCTCAAGGTTTTTGCGACAGCGCCAGAAAAATCGCTGTCTCCAGGAGAAACACATAATCGACATAAGAAAACACGTAATCTGGAAGAAATGGCTCGTGAAAAGTTACATAGATGATATTTCCTCTTTACAGGAAAAGTTGTTGGCGTGTTGGGTAAATATGCCGAGGGAAGTTAAAAAGCATCTACAGGAAGTAACCTCAAGAATAGTCAAACTAAAGGTGCGGTTGTAATAGTTTTCAAGGTCATAGGCGGTAGAGTTTTATTCGTTCGTAAATCATAGGCGGAGACATCTGCAAATAGCTATCCGGAGGCAAAAGCCTCCGCTAAAATTAAGGACATTCTGGTAGCGGTAGACTTCCAAGGGGGCGAAAGTGGAATTTATTACACTAATACACAGTATATCTAGGTCGCTCATCCTCTGAATTTCTTACGAGAAGATACTGGCGTACCCTCTGAAGTGATTTCAATGTTCGAGCTTATAGCTCCTGGGAAGCCGTATGAACCTCACCTGCAAACGTCACCTTATATGGCTCTTGCTGCAGAGTACCACCTACTTCTTTTGTGGCGATGTATGCAACGACTGTCGCTATTGAAGTGGTTCAAGAATTATTACGACATCGAGCTACTCCATGATTCTGTCGCCACAGTCGAAAGAGTGAATGAGGTGGAGAACGACATAACGGGATTCGCGCGCCACGTGCTTGAAATGTTCGACTTTTATGAAAATACTGCTCAACCTCGAATTTTTCGGATGTCCGAACAAGAAAGGAAACTCGCACGAGAATTACTAAATCTAGACGACATCCATCTAGCAAGTACTTGGGAGAAAATTATAGGCGCAAACGCCGCGAAGTACATCGTGGCTGCCGACCAAGCAGAGAAAAAAATCAAGGTATGGTGACAGTTTGTTATAAACTCTTTCTGGTCTTTCTCGTTATGAGCAATGTGTATTTGACGCCCTTACTTATAGAACTCTGGCTCTTGGAGTCCCATTCAACAAGTCGACGAAATCCCTTTGAGAGTCAACTCTCTCATCCAAGCATTCCCCGTACCCAATAATTTAG
>QEAN01000049.1:30859-43981 GCA_006535955.1 Synchytrium endobioticum | reverse complement strand
GGGGGGGGGGGAGGTGTTGCTGTTCCATCTCTATGTGCAGAGTTTCTACCAGGTTGTAGGCGTAAACACACACAAAAGACATCAAAATTGCATTTACCTTCTCATCAATTCACACACTATCTGAATCTGTGTATTGAAGGAAACGTCTGATTATTCATTCCTACAACGTTATGTTACAATACTTGTATATATACCACGTTTTTGACAATGAATAATATAACTTATTTGGTCCTTGTATTGCCACAGTTGAATCAATAACGGCATCCACTGCGGGAATGTGCTAGAGTTAACTTGCGCACAGAACCGCAATGATTGCGGGGGACAAAAGTCAGAATCAGTAAAACATCCGAATTTCAAACCAAACACATTAGAAAAATATTTTCAACTCAAAGATTAAACAATGGCTCCTCCTCGTCCAACAGAATACAATGTTAACCTCAACGCAGTCATAGATGATGACAACATTCCTATGAATAATCAAGTCCGCCCTATTGAATCATTTTCAGGCAATCCTAGCCCAAATATTATTATAAAGGGATTGAAGATGATTAATCCAGAGTGGAAGGATTTTCATATCATAAAAGTTGAGAAGAGGGCGAAATTATCTGTGAAATGACAGAACATTACTGTATCTGACATATAATATAATTGGTCTGGTGCTACGTCATGCAATAACTTTTCGAAATCGTCATGACTTATGATGTACCTGCATAATCTATCTATATCCTCGACTCCAGCTGTTGGTTTGCCCTATGAGCTAGATAGGTTGGTTAACTCCCTGAATTGATCTCTGATAGGGTTGTTTTATGTTTCTGCAATACATGGAATGAAACGAGAAGCTGAGTGAGGGTTGCTCAGCACAGCTGACCTCTGCATCTCAACACCAGCATCCAATCTAGTTGCATGTCCCAACTCTTGTGCAGGAACAGACTGGTCATTGGAAGCTTCAGCCTTTCGTTTGAAGAGCTGTACGCATAGTTCTACCGCGCTGCCTGCGTCTCCGCTCATAGTTCGTATGAGTGCAGAATAGCTTCGTTGGGAGATGATATTAATGAAAAGGAACAAAGTTGTTGAGCAGCACAACTCGCGTACCTGACGCGTCTGAAACTTGTTTCGGTTGTCTGTGAAAGAAATGTATCCCGTGCTTTTATTCAATACATTCTTGCCGACAACGGCTCTCAAAGTCTAGAAGACAACACTGAATCTCGAGGACCAGAGTCAATACTCAACAACATGAATTGGATGATTGATGATACTTAACTGTTTGATTGTCGAAGTGCCCTTCGAAGATCTTCACCAGGCTGGCAGTATACACGCGGACGTGAAGTGTTCCATATTGGCAGGACAAGGGCGGCTTGTCCGTGAGGAAAGAGCAGCCGATGTCGACAGCTCATCGCTCTGTTGGCTCGCATCAGGAACCATACCCTCATCGTCACAGCGATCGCCATGGTTGTGTATCACTCTGGTCTTCTTAACAATCGGCAAATGTTCCTGGAATGCCGCTCACCACGAGGGAACCTCGCCTGATGTGCAGCATGCCAAATGCGCAGACTGATATCCCTAGCTTTATTACACGACATCTACATGTCTTCTTTATATGCTCAGTGAACGACCCTACACGATTAGACTGCATACATGCCGCGTGCCATATACCCACCGGCTACAAAGGTGCGAACTTTACAGCCAAGGATCAATGAGCCGCCAGGTTTTGATGCATAGCAAGCTCAGAGTACAGACCCCTTTGGCGCAGCAGCTCTTGGTGTGTTCCTTGTTCTGCAACCACTCCGTCCTTGAAGACATATATAACGTCCGCATGTTGGATGGTGGATAGACGGTGGGCAATGGAAAGTGTGGTTCGGCCTCTCGAAGCATTATCTGTTCAGTGAATGTTGTGAGCCTTTTGTCCGTGGTCGCTTTCTGCCGCAACTAGCATACCTAAAGCAGCTTGAACAATTTTCTCAGACTCAGCTACGATTAGTATGATGGGAGCAGGTCATGATGGCGTAATGAAGACAATCGACTAGATAGGAAATAGTCACCATCCAATGCACTAGTAGCTTCGTCAAGCAACAAAATCTTGGGTTTTCTGACCAGAGCCCGGGCGATCGCAATACGTTGCCTAGAATTAGTCTAAAGTTAGCCTTTTTTGCTCAACAAGGATTAGTATTCTAGTAAACAATACCCACTTTTGTCCACCGGACAGCTGCGATCCTTTACTGCCAACTTTAGTGTCGTAACGGGCCGGCAACGTACTGATGAACTCATGAATGTTCGCCATCTTGGCACTTTCGATTATCTCTTCCTCTGATGGGACAAAGTCGAGGCCGTAGATGATGTTTTCCCTATTGTATGACATGTGAGCAGCTAGAAGCCAAAAACACATGCCGTGCGAGAACCTACTTGATGGTCATATCAAACAGCATGGGTTCTTGTGACACCAGGCCGATGAATCGACGGTATGATTGCAAATTGTAATCTTTGATGTTCCTGTCATCGATCATGACTTGCCCAGCTAATTTAGGGACAAAATAATAAATTAGGGACTTCTTCATGACGATCGACCCCTACCTTGAACATCATAGAATCTTTCAACGAGACCGATAGTAGTGGACTTTCCACAACCTGCATCGCCACTTGATCAGAACTCGCGCACACGCGGGTATACCGAACACGCCAACGCACCTGAAGCACCAACCAATGCGACGAACTGCCCAGGCTCAACCGTCATGTTCAATCCCTTCAACACTTTAACCTTGGGTCGAGTGGGATATACAAACTGCACATTCTTAAATTCCACCTTTCCTTCAATAACCGTTGGCTTGTCACCAGTCGTCGCAAAGGAATCGATAAGTGGTTGCCGGTTGAGTAATGCAAAGACGGATTTGGCGGATCGCATCGCACGGTTAAGATCTGGTGTGTTGGCGAATACGTGGCCAACAGATGATGCTCCCATAACAATAGCCATCATGGTGGTAAAAAAGTTGGTCTATGGTGTGTGCAGACTAGTTGACCCGGACAACCAATTCACCGAGTTGGGGGAGGGAATCTGACACGCAACAACACATACCAAGGACAATCCTTCGTAGGCGATGAGTCTACCACCATACCAAAAGACTAAGTCTGATGCGTCAGATCGCAGTGAGTAACTAACCACACAGTAAGTATGACTTGCCTAATGCGTTGGACATAAAGTTGGTGGCCTGACTAGCCGCAAACAACAGTGTATTCAAGTATGCATTCTTGAATCCATCTCTCAATGGCTCTTCCAGCATTTTGAAATAAATAGCATGCACATCATTCTCTCGCGTCAAGGATTGTACGGTTCTAATGGCCGCTACAGCCTCGCAAGCCAACTGTGATGACTTTTCGTAGGCTTTTTGCGCCTTCATTTTGAAATATGTGAGGATTGTGTATCGAAGGGTACCAGCAAGTATGAGCAGCGGTAGAGTAGTGAGAGCGACCAGCGCCAGTTTCCACGAGTTGATAAGACCGATAACGGTACCAGCAAAGAGAGTCGAGAAAGCGCTAGTCATGCTACCAAAGACAGCGCCCGAGGCACCTCGAATAGCCTCTGCGTCAACCGACAGATTACTGGTCAAGACACCGGTTGCATTGTTATCATCATCAAAAAATGCTGAGGTGGTTGGAAAGACATTGGTTAATAATGATCCACAGCGATGCGTCCGTGGGGTTTGACACATGTGAGGTACTCACCAACGTCTTGACGCAAGATCGCCTGGAAGACAACAGCTCGAACACGTTCAGTCAACTTCTCGCTGGAAATACCAAAGCTAGTCTGAGAAAGAAGGTTCGAAAATGCCGCAACAAAGGCGAGCATTAGGAACATGCACGACCAAAAGTTGGCGTCGGTGAGAAGCTTGTCGCCCGTTTCCGTAAAGACGCCGAGAACCTTTGTGATTACTATTAGTACTAGCGATAGGACTGGAACAGGATGGGGATACGGAAGGGAATCATACGAAATACAGACAGCAAACGCTTACATTAGCAAACATCAAAGCGATAGCAGGAGGAACACAACCAGCCAGCGAAGCACCAAACAAACCCAGCGCAATATAAGGTGCTTCAGGCCGATTTAGCTTGAATACTTCGTAGATTACTCTGAATCCACTCCATTCATCATTGTCGTCTTTGTCGTTCCCAGTCTCAACATCCTTTTTTGAGGACCCATGTAAGGAAGCGGGGATAGAACCATGCAGAGATTTGCTCCTAGTCAGGTCTTGGACAGTTGGTATAATTATTTGATCAGGGTCGGCGTCCGCTACGGCATCATCAGTTTCACCATTTTGCGCTTTTTTTGCAGCTTCTTCTTGAGCCAGATGCTGAGCCGCGACTAGCTTCTTGTAGACACCATTTTCGATTTGAAGCAACGCATTGTGAGTACCCATTTCTACTATTTCGCCACGCGTCATGACTACAATCTTGTGTGCGTTTCGGATGGTTGAGAGGCGATGGGCAATCACTACCGTGGTTCGACCTTCAGAGACCTTGTCCAGTGCAGCCTGAACTACTCGTTCCGAGTTGGTATCAAGAGCTGAGGTTGCTTCATCCAGCAAGAGAATTCGTGGATCCTTGACGATAGCTCGAGCAATGCCTTTGGTCCAAAAAGAATCAGCTCGTTAACATCGCGGTTATGAAAGGAGTGGTGGTGGTAGCTATAGTACTCACAGACACGTTGCTTTTGACCCCCAGACAACAAACATCCTCGTTCACCGACAGGATTATCATAACCCAAGGGCAATTTCATGATGAAATCATGAGCATTAGCTTTGGCAGCCGCTTGCTGAACCAACTCTCTCTTGTGCTCCATGGGAACATCTTCCCATTTACTGCCAACCAGCCCATGTACAATGTTTTGATATACGGAACCTTCGAATAAGACTGGTTCCTGTTGAACATATCCAATGGCTTGTCTCAGTGACTTTACGTTGATGGTTTTGATGTCGACACCATCGAGAGAGACTGTGCCCGATACAGGATCATAAAAGCGTTCAATCATCTGTATAATGGTTGACTTGCCGGATCCAGAGGCACCGACCAGCGCAACGGTAGTACCAGGCTCAACAAGCAACGAGTAATTGGTCAATACAGTCAAGTCGGGTCTAGCCGGGTAGATGAACTTTATGTTTTTGAATTCAATTCTTCCCTTGACATCGGTCAAGTTTGATCCGGATTGATTATAGGGATCAATGGACGGTACTCTGTCAATGGTATGAAAGAGTTTTGCACCGGCCGATCGGGCGAGAGTTATTGCTTGAACCTATATTGCCAGGGGTTAGATAAGAACAAGGGCATTTTACAGACACGTACATCTGGGGCCATTTGAGCCAAAGATACTGAACCGATTAGAACGGAAAAGATGACGGTTATGATGTTACCGGAAGAGAGTTGTCCCGAATACAAGAGTCTTGCACCAAAATAGAAGGCGAGGGAGTACCTACAGGAAACAGGGAGAGGGGGTTTAGATTACGTGGGACAAGGAGGACTTTCAAATTTCAAGCACTCACATCAAGTAGATGGAGCACATAGCAATAGCGATACCAGCACCCATGACAACCGACTTTTTGATGCCAGCCAATCTTGCGCCATGTAGCCTGTTCTTGAACCGAAGACAGGTCTTGTCCTGGGCATTCAAAGAATGTATAATTCGTACACCAGTGAGGGATTCTTCGGCTAGTGTAGCGGCTTCAGAGTACTTGTCGAGAATTTCAGTTTGTAGTCGTGTGTTCAAGAAATTCATGACAAAGCCACTATGATGTGGGACAGTGTCAGGGGGCGGGGTGGAGTAGACGGGGAAAATGGGAATAATAAATGGTTCCAGGCTTACACCAGGGCCATTATTGGGATAATAGCACACAAGGCCACAGTTAATATCCAACTCTTAGTAAAGGCAATGATAAAGGCAGCAAAGAAAGTACCGAGCATATTGAATATCAGGGGCACTTTTTCAGAAATACCATCTAGGGCAAAAAAAGGATTTGTTTCTCCATGCAGCCAAGCGAAAGCAAAGCGCAGTGTGTCGGACCTTGAACAAGAAGAGTATCGGATGAAACTCTTGAAGTGACTTCACCGGCACCAACACTGTCAAAAAAGGCAATGTCCTGTCTCATAATGGCCTTTATGTACTGTTCTCTGATTGTGTGAGTAATTTTTTCTCCGGTATACACCTATTTAGTCCGTGGTAGCCGTAAGGGCGCGAAGCAGGGATAGCGACAGGGTTGAGCAACATACCCAGATGGCCATGTAGATATAGGTCGCAACAAAGACAGCGATAGCAATGTACACCAATTGCAAAGCCAGGGCGGAAACTTCCGCTTCGAGTTCTGAAGGGTTGTAGTGGAAACAGTAGGCGGCGGGGGTTTGGCCGCCTTGTTCAACACATCGCATCATGAATTTGGTGAATGAGTCAACCATCTAGTTGAACAAGTGAGTGGCTTTCACGGTCACGATGTGAAGCACGAGGTGTAGGAGAGAGTACGGGCGAGGGGTACGTACTCCGCCAAACAGTATAGTCATTCCGGGTTGGGCTATGATTAAAGCGGCGTCAGCATGGTTGTTGAGGAGTTGTGGATTCACACAGATAGAATAAGCATACTACATACCGGCACCCGCAATGGCAGCGACAAGCAAGCCCAGAAGCATCAAAAAGACATCGGTGGCGGTTGCATACCTCAAGAGTTCCTTGACAGCAACGGGTTGTACTTTTGCGGAAATGGGACCATGATGGCTGATGGCGACCTCTGGCGCCGGGCTGGCAGAGGTTAGGACATGAACTTTGTCGTCAGAGGCATAGCGGGGCGGCAGATCGTTTGCCATGGTTTGAGCCGGGGCTCCTGGGAGGTTCGTGGATGGAATGTCGGTGGGGCGGGGCTGACACATGTGGGGCGAGGTGGGCGGTGCACGGAGCAACGACGATTGCGGGGAGGAAGGGCACTGCTTACCGGGAATGCTAGACTGTGTCCGGGGAATGCGAGGGCAATGCGAGGGCAATGCGAGGAGCCCCGTGGTGCTGAGAATGTACGAGGAGCAGTGCTTTTCCAGCAGCCAGGCCAAGGCCAATTTTCAATATGGACGTGACCGCACGAAACGACAGCGCATGCGAAAACAGTCTTGTGTCGAAGCGAGGCTTGAACACATGTCAATTCACGGATGCGCGTGTGAAATGCTGCGACACGCAAGCGGGACTGTCTACTCTACACACCCATCTTGCCACACCGCAGCTGCCCGCACATACCGACTGGACCAAGGACCTCCCTACTGGAGCCTGCATGGACGGTATATAGCTGCTCCCCCACAATAATGTCCCAGCCACAGAATAATGACGACATTTGTCCAGGAACGCCGCCCATTATCCAACTGACTCGGAGGCAGCTGCTCCAGACAGAGAACCCAATGAGACCACTATGGACCTACCAATGGGTGAGCACTACCATTCATGCGCCATGGCCTATACACTTATGACTCACCACAACAGCCCCCTAGTTCCTGAGAACTGCCGCTCTACGGGAACTGCTGGTCTTTTACAGAACTAGCGTCGCTAAATCTAGAAAGCTTGTCCCGAAACGTATGTGTCGTGTGCTGATGCAAAACACGAGAGCTCAACTCTCTCAGCCACCATCCAGCCAAAGCCCCCAAAAGGATTTGGATTGATCACGCAGAGATACCTCCTAGACAGGATCTACTACTGGAAAACATGACCCCGGCCCAAGCCATGAGTTCAACTCCCGTGGAATGGGTCCAGGATCCACAGAGTCTAGAAACCCCAAGGAATCACCCTGCCCAACGAGTTATCCTGTTTCTGCATGGTGGTGGATACTATAGTAAGCACATTGCCGACCCCGCCCGAGGCTGCCGACAACCGACTCACCCATGGCGGCCCTAGCCTGTAACCCTGCCACCCATCGAACCATAACATGGCAACTCTCTCATTTCTGTAAAGCCCGAATACTATGTGCGTGCCTATCCGCTCCTTGTCAACCCCTGCCTGACCCAGTGCCCTGACTCATTGTCATGTACCAGCCGTGAACTATCGGCTTGCTCCAGAAAATCCCTTCCCATTAGCTCTACACGATGCCTTGTCCGCGTACTCACATCTGCTTGCGCCCGCTGATCCTGGTCTACCCTCGTATAAACCGTCCCAAATCATAATCTGCGGTGACTCGGCTGGTGCTGGCCTTGCAATGCAAGTCCTCTGAATTTCCCTTTTTTCTTTTTCTGCGCTTTTGCTCATCAGGCTACTCAACCAAAGTGCCACCATGCTCTACATCAGAGACCATCCCGAGCATTTTGCCCTACCAGCTGGCGTGGTTGGTATCTGTCCATTGCTGGATTTGACTAGTTCAATGCCGTCATGTCAAATCAATAAAGTTTGGGTACGCCATGACGTATATGACCTGAAATGGCCGTCTGCTGTAATAACCTCAGAGTTTACACCATTATATCCACATAGGACTATCTGCCGTCCTTTCCCGTCGATCCAAAATGGTGTGGTCCCAATCGCCACCACGTATACATCCCCGACAACTCTTATCTCAAACACCCATACGTATCCCCCATATATGCCCTTGAAGATCCGTGTCGACCCACCTGCCCGCTCCTGATCCAAGTAGGAGAGGTGGAGCTCTTCCGAGACGAAAACATTTACTTTGTCGTCAAACAATTCCCTCATTCGCCAATCAGACTGGAAATATATGAAGACTACACTCACGACTTCCACTTGCTAATGAAAGAGAAGAACACCAGACATGCCTATCAACGCATTGCCGCCTTTGTGGAAAAGACCACATCTGTGAAAATTTGCCCCACAACCACGCACTTGTGGCTGCACCGCGAGGATCAAGGGAGGGTTGTCAAGGTCCTTTATAGAGATAACAGTGTTGCCGTGGTGACTAATCCGCTCCAGTACATTGAAGATGGATCGACCTTGTTGAAAAAGTACGCCGCAGTGGCCGAAGCCGACAGGGCGTCATGGCGGAAATCTCGATTGAGCAAGAAAAACAGTTGCCCGAGTATCTGTTGGTAGATGAGCGTAGTCCTAATTTTGTCTTGTACAATCCGACCGACCAAGTATATAAACATTGCACGCGACCCCTCCTTCATCTTATGTGTGAGCATATGACGAATGGACGAATAGAGTTCAACGGGACACAGCACTCACCCGTCTATCCAGGATGACAAGAGTCAATGCATACCATATAATAACATTCCTATCAATAGTCATTTTGACAATGAGAAGGTTCAACGATTGATCGCAAATTGTTATAGTGAGAAAGGGGACATTTGCTGTATACTGGCAGAGGCTATACATTATATAACGATATAGACGATGATAAAGACGATATTACTGCATAGTGTTAGTTTGCTCTATGAGCTAGATAGGTTGGTTCACTCCTTGCATTGATGTGCTCCGATAGAGTTATCTTTGTTTCTGCTAATCATGCAACGAAACGAGAAGTGGAGTGAGCGCAGTTGACCCTTGCATCCCAACACACAGGAGCGACTCTCCTTTGAACGTTGACCAGCTTGTTGCCGGGCGGCATTACCTCCAGGTTGGATATGAGACTATATTCCTGCTTTGAAACCCAGCGAGAGGGCGAAACAGCGCAACGCCATTACTCATCAATCACATAGTAGAAAAATAAAAGAAGCGTCCATACCGCCATGAAAGCTACAGGCGTGTGCAGTGGCGGGAGATGGTTTTGCTGGTGCTCAGATTCCTCACAGCCATCGTAATGTCCATCAAATCTCGTCTCGGCGCTATTGAAAGACGTCGGCAGTTTTTCTCCAACGCACATCCGGCATGGGACAATTTTGGTGGCTTATCCGCCATAAACTCACGCACCTCCACGCTTGTCACACTCCCCCCTCTGTCTGCAGTTCTTTTTTGTTGGGAGTTTGACAGGCGTGGGGGTGCGTGACTTTCTGACGGATAAGCTGCCCATTTTCGATGCGCATTGGCGCATAAGTGCCGACGTGTTGCTATTCCTATCTCACACCTGCTCGTAGCGTCTTATAACGCAAACCCCTCAATCGTATAAAAGATTTTTTGTACTCTCATAACGTCATATAGTTGAATAGGAGAGAGCCCAGTGCCAACGCTAAAACAACATACTGGAGATCTCCTTGGAAGGGAATTAGAAGTCAAGTCAAAAAATACGTCAAATCTTGTGTGACACGATCGTGTCAGTTGCATCAGGATCACCTGATGCTGTCTAGTATTGTTGACTTACTGGGGGTGGCTTGGGTCAAAGGATGAGTTTGAGGAATAATCTTTCTGTAATTTCTAAAACTCAAACTCACTCATTATCAATCTTTGACTCAAGGTGCAAGTCTTCGAACGATTGTAACAATGTTTGCTGTTTGGATGGATGCTTGATGGGTGGATGGTGACTAACTACCTCTTCGCTACCCCCAATAGGCGGGGCAACTTCCCCCGCCCCCTCCTGCGCCTCCGCCTCCGCCTGGCCGGTGAGCCGGAGGAGAAAAAATAGAAAAAAAACCGACCATTTCCATCCAGTGAGTTGCCCACTTATTATGTCATTGCGTTGTCCGTACATCTTACTCAATCCATTGATTAGGGGAATCCCTGGATGGGGACCTGGCTCGGTACATGGGGCGGAGGCACTCCGATTAATTCCATAGTTTCCGTAGTTTTGTAATAATATAATAGAAACCCAAAAAACATTGCGTTGAAGTCAGAATTGTGTTGACCATATACTTGTTGAGCACTTGAAGGTGATGATTTCGACCATGATATATGTGGGTAGGTGTAGACAGTGTACCCGGGTGGCCCAATTGGCCAAAATGCAGAGAGTAACGTAAGCAGTTCGCTTGATTGCAGGCGGCCAACTTCTAGTATGCATGTTCTCCAAGTCGGAGTTACGAAGGCCGAGAGTACCGTGACTATCTCACCATATGACGCATTGCTTTGTCCGCAAAATTAGAGACAGTTGATTATTACATCGCCGCTGGTCGTATCCGTAGGGAGAGGAACATGAATCTACCGGCGCTCAAGCTACTGAGATCTGTAGATAGAAGTACGCATTGCAGTCTTTTGAGAGCTATGCAATGAGAAACTACATTTATTACAGCAAGGTCATACATACGGAGGTGCGAAGCTCACTAACCGTGCTCTTTAGGGCTCCTGTCTATAAATCCACTTAAAAGTAGAGGCTGTACAAGACACTTTTCATCAGCTCAACATTTCGATCCATACCAAATCCTACAAGTTGCGAAAGATGCAGATACAAGCACGATCAAGAAGTCATATCTCAAGCTGGTGTTTGACCTGCATCCTGATCGCCAAAGTACTCATCTGGCGGATCCATGCCTTGCGAAGCTGCCGCACTGACATCATGTTAATATGTAGATATCACCGGCGGCCATAAAGAGCAAAAGGAACAGTTTCTACGTGTCGTGAAATCATATGAGATACTGAACAATCCTACGAAGCGGCAGCAGTGGGGTTTCTTTTCTGTGGAGAAAGGCTAGAGGCGAGCTCATTCTTAGCAATTCAATTAATACAGGTACGATCTCGATGCTAGTATGGGACTCGGATCGCGGTATTCTTCAAAATCATATCCGCAAACTTCTGGTATGCGTAAAGATGAGGGCCACTTGTCAGAAACTTGTTAAAAAGAGCACTTCTGAACAATAGACTACGCGTACCGCTGGCAAAGTACCGGAGAAGATTATCATAACTTTTACTATCACAGTGCGGGACAAACTACAGAGCCGAGATACATGTCCAATGGCAGAATGGCATTCATCATTGCAGTTTGTGCTCTCGTATCAGCAGCGTACGTTGCTGGTCCTGATGAGTTGTTGTGACAGCTGTCGTGATATTTGGATGCTTACCTCTCTTTGCTCACCGTCGGATAGATTTACATTTCTGCATATTCGGCGAATGAGACACTGGTTCGTTTCTCAAATGGATCGACGCGATGAGGCTTTGCGCGACCATTTGAAACGAACTCGCGATCAAGCTCGAGTTAATGGCTCGCTCGAAAGTAGCATCGACTCATTAGTAGCTAAACAGAGTGGCGGAGGTTCGAATGATGATGGACAGTCAGCAGACCCAACAAAGTAGCTCGATGACATTTGTTGCTGTTGAGATGCAGAGGTCAGCTGTGCTGAGCAACCCTCACTCCGCTTCTCGTTTCATTCCATGGACTGTGAAAACATAAATAACCCTATCAGAGATCAATACAAGGAGTGAACCAACCTATCTAACTCATAGAGCAAACCAACAGTTGCCATATGAATCTTTCAATAATACATGCAAAAAAAGTTCCATATCTTAATAAGTAAACACAAGCATCGCGCACACTCATATCTCAACACTATACTTAAACCCAATATCTTAGTGTCTTAATAAATCTTCCTTCACAAAATATAACACATACGTGTCAAAGTGAAAAATATATGAAGAGTATTGATACAACAAAGGATATGTACTTGTCTGGATTTACGAGCTCTTGCTGGCAATGCAGTTGTTGGTGGTGACGGAGCTTGGAACGTGTGTGTGACGACTATATAAACGGTAATCATTCACAGCAGAACTTTGATATGAGTGAAGAGTTGCTGGTGCGGAACCCGTGGCTTACCTCGTCACCGTTGACGCAATTGTTGCAGTATAGTGGTGTTTGGACTTATGTTTCCACTGGTGATTGACAATAGTTAGGACCTAGATGAGCTGAGAGGATGTTAGGACCTCAAGAGATATATCAAGGCCACTGTTCTGCCTCTCTTTCCTTCTCATCATTACAACAAGCAACTAAGTGCTGTGTACTGATCGAGAAGTTGACACTATCTTTCTCTACAGCAATGGTCTTTTTCCCGGCGTATTGTAGGCTGTCACGCCTCTACGAGTACCATGGCTACCCCCAGTTTCAAGCCATTCCCCTCCGCAGCTCCCTGGCATTTCCCCTCATAACATAATCCTCTCAATCATATAAAAGAGCACCGTCTCAAAACCTTTTGTACTCTTATAACGTTATATTGTTGAATAGAAGAGAGCTTAGTTCAACATTAATCAAGTCATCCACGTCCACTCAGGTTATCTTCAGTGCAATCTAGTTCAAGTGCACTAAAGCATAACAGGAA
>QEAN01000049.1:0-30849 GCA_006535955.1 Synchytrium endobioticum | reverse complement strand
TAACAGGAAGGCGCAGGTTTTTCCGTTGGAACCGTATAGGCTGCTACCTAATCGACGAGTTCCGAACGTCGAAACTCTGTCCAGACTGTGATGGTACCGTGGAACCATTCACATCACGCCCTTCCTCAAGACCCTGGAAACGCGCGCAAGGAGCTTACGAGAGAGTTCATGGCTTGTTGGGTACGTCGTCAACTTGTCATCATTATTAAAACTTTATCTAGGTTGCACCAACCCAAACTGTGTCGAGCAAGCATGGAACCGCCGCTTTTGGAATCGTGATCAACTCAGCACGTGCAACATGCTGCGAATCATTGAAAGCATGTTGGCTGGACTGGGTGGGCCGGTGGTGTTTAGAAGGACAGACCACTAGTTAGATCATAGTTTGTTTATTTTATCCGATTCAGTTTTCGCTGGACGGAAACATTAGGGCTGCGAATAGGATATAGTCTATGTGTAGCCATAATAATAGCTATCGTTGCTTCGGTAGGTGAACAATCGCTGAAGTTACGGAATACGAATTCCGAAAAGAAAGTTGTCCTTACAGACAGTGGAAGTTGGTATATTGATGCTGGGAGTTACTTATATTGCACCGACCCACTCCCCTCCCCCGCAAGCTTACGCCGCGGAGGATTCATCGATCGGATTGACTGATCGTATCCGTTTGCCGGGGCCATCGTGGTGGAATCCCGGCCAGAGTAGCACATAAGCTAGAGTGATTACAGTACTAATCTCAGGACAGTGACCACAGTGGGAAATGTCTAAAATCATGCATCTGACGCTGACAATCGCCATCTGTTTGTTGGCATCTGTGGTACAAGGTGAGTATCCAGCCACTCATCATGGCGGTACTTTTGCCGTGATCATTTGGACTCGATGCAAGCCCATTCCTTTTCTAGGTGCTGTAACTATAACTGGGTCTACGTCTAGCGTCAGGGTGTCCGCCGTCAATTCTAGCTATGCACAATTGGACATCCAAGGTGAGCCACCGCTTTCTTCACTGGTGATGCCACACCCCCCCTATAGACGCTGGTTATGTGAGACAATCTGACTCAAACATCTGTCGTTATGCAGGCCTAACATCAGAATGGGTTGCTTTTGGCATCGGTTCCAGGTATGATGCTACTCCAAACTGTTTTCCCTCCACGGGGGCCATTTCTCCTGCTGAAACCCAATTCAGCATGTCATCAGGAGACATCATCGTAGCATGGGCATCTGGAGGCACGGTAGTCGTTTCCCGTCGATCTTCAACTGGGCGTTTTCTACCTGCGTACCTTGCTACCCAAAACCTCCAAGTGGTCACTTCCTCTGTGTCTGGAACCAATTTCATTGTCACAGTGCAAAGACCTCTGGCATCGTTACAAGCGCAAGAAAAGACTTTGGTAAATGGTACTCAGAGCTATATTTATGCTACCGGTAACACACCGGCGACCACGACGGCTAGTGCCTCGATCCCTCAACATTCGTATGTATTTGATAAGTTCTTGTCTTATAAGACTTATATTTGTAACTGATTTCCTTTCATACGTAGTGTAACTGGCAGAAATGTACTCCAAATAGACTTATTCCCAGATGGATCTGCAATACCGGTTTCTGTTGATAATTCATCATTGGATTATGATGCATTGATCAAAGCGCATGGATGCTTGATGTTTATTGCTTGGGCCGTCTGGTGTCCATTGATGATTGTCATTGCGAGAAATTTTAAGCCTTTTTTAGGAATCTGGTAAGTCTTGACTCGCGCATCTAATAAGGAGTGATATCACACCACATCGCTCACAATATATTGGTCTTCAGGTGGTTCCGTTTACATTCGATTATCGCCATTGTAGTGGTGATATTTGTATTCGCGGCCTTCGCCTTGGGACACTATGCTAACACCGTCTCAACCTCGTAAGTCTTCAAAAAGAATAGCACTTGAAGTCCTTTGCACACATTCTTTTGTCCGTCTGATGATTCTATTTCCAATAATAGTGCCAAGAGCGCTCACGCTGTGATTGGGATAATAGTACTTGTCGCATGTGGATTGCAATTCATCCTAGGTGTGATGATCAATGCGTTGTTCAATCCCCAACGATCCAAAATACCTTGGCATGATATTCTCCACCACTGGTTGGGTCGTCTCACGTGCCTATTGGCACTAGTCAACATATGGCTTGGACTAGTACTCTACTCCAACAGCAGCAGCCTGAATGTAGGCTTCTACATAGCTTACGGAATATGGCTAGGACTCGTGGTCCTCGCAATTATACTGATACAAGTGAAGCATCCAGTCGCTCACCACCTGGAAGGCAAGATTGGTTAGTAGGGCCATAGAATGTTGTTGTCATGATTAGGAAGATGGACAAGCACTATTCGACGTGCTTGGCTAGAGAATTCGTTTTGTATAAACTTTTTCCTTCGGCTCCTTGTATTGTGGTTTAAACATTTCCGAACATTCCACGAACAGAGGGAATTGAGATTGTACTGATGAGGGAAACCAGGCGAACATTAAACATGCCATGAAGATCAAAAGCACTGGTTGTTCTGCGCTAATGGTCCAACACTGAAATGTGGCACCGCACTTGTGGCCCACGAGGGGCGGGGCGATCGGGGCCAATGGCAGCAGTGGGAGCCGCGTGGATCGGAGCAGTGAGCACTGTAAGGATTTTGCACGTGGCTTCGTATTTTCTAGGGGACAAGGACATGAATGGCCCTGTGCGACATGTTGTACGGGCACATCAGCTCACTGCTCAGATCCACTGACCCACTGACCCATTCATCCATTCATCCATTCATCCACAGAAGCACTTCCAAGTGAATGTCATAAGCCACCAAGCCAAGGTCTTATCGACAAGTCCCGGAATCATGAAGATTATACCAACGATTCATGCCTTCGTCGGTCTTTGCATTGGCATCTCGCATGGTAGGCCCTCTGTTTTGGCACCATCTCAACTGCCTCGCTGTCAGGACCGGGGAATGGGGGATGAGGACAACGACGAAGACGACCATTCAGATAATCCAAACCGTCGTCCTGCTCGATATCTCTCAATCATCAAGTCTCGATGAGAGCTCTCGATTCAAATCAGCGCACCCATTACTAAAACTACCAACCCAATGTTGCAGCGCAACTGGTGATTAATGCAACTCCAATGACCATGACTATAGTCAAGACCAACATGACCCATGGAGCCGTAACTCTGACCGGTACGTACCTCATCGCACCCCTTCAACACCCACTGTCGCTGACCCCATCTCAACCAACAGGACCTACAAATATATGGCTATCAATAGGCGTAGGCGCTACAATGTCTAATGCGGACTGTATAGTAGCATGGGCGAACGCTGACAACACTGTCACCGTCTCTCGCCGTTTTTCAAGCGGTCTTGTCGTCCCAACACCGTATCCAATGCAAAATGTAGCTGTGGTCTCCATGAATGTTACTGGTGCAACCTTTTCTGTTACTATCGCTCGTCCGTTGGCTGCCATGGGTGCCGATGAGATTGAGTTGAAGGCTGGAAACCAAGCGTACATCTATGCGTATGGGTCTGATAAACCAACGACAGCGGATCCTGCCTCCACTTTTACTATTCATGCGTACGTCTTGTATTTAGTGCCTGAAAAGGTGTCACAAGAGTATCCAACACCTCGCTTTACGAAATAGCACCACTGGCCGAAAGGAATTCATGGCCAACTTTCTTGATGCGCCGGTCAACAACGGAACTGGTGGTGCTGCAGCAGGCGGAGGTGCCGCAACGGCTACGAATTTAGGCCCAGCTGATGGTGGTAAATACGTGCCACTTATCATGGCCCATGGCTTTGTACTCTTTTTATGCTGGTGTGTCGCTGCGCCCGCTGGTGTCATGCTCGCTCGAAATTTGAAAAAGGAGTTGGGTGTTTGGTGGTTCAAGATACATATGGGGTTGGGTATATTTATCCTCGTCGGAGGCGTAGGAGGTGCCGCAAGTACGTGGCATTAATCTGGAATGCTGCCATTCAACAGCTACTAATAGGCAATCATGAAATTTAGCCGCTTTCTATGCTCACGGCCTTGTGTCTGCTTTGCCCCACGCCAGTTACGCGTGAGTTGCATCAGGGGTTGCTTTGCGTCGTACGTCACGAATACTAATCAAAAGACAAACTACTAGCTCAATCGGTATCCATGGTCCCTTGGGCATTCTGATGACTCTGGGCACCATATTTCAAGTACGTTGCACAGAATAAGTCAAAGCTATTGATTCAGACTAAAATATCATTCAAAAAGGTCATATTGGGATATGTGATTGACAAACTATGGTCGCCAACGCGTGAAGGTATTCCGTGGTGGGACAAAATGCATTGGTACGTCTATTTTGCATCAATGCTTTGGCTAGGCGTATCGCTCACACTACGCGCCCATGCTTAGGTACTTTGGTCGAGTAATCATCATTGCTGGAATCTATGAGACTCACGAAGGAATCGAACTGTTTGCCAAGTCCTCACCCATTGATGCTGGTTGGTGGGTCCTTTTCTGGGGATGGTTGATCACCATAGGTCTGGGCTTCCTCTTCCTACAGGTCATTTCTCCGGTAGCGCATCATACTGCTGCCACTCATGATGAATTTGGTGATCATGAGGATACCGGAAAGGCCGAGAGAATGGATCAAGATGACTTTTGAGAAGGAAATCAAATCAGATCATTTGATTGCGTTCGTCTACATTTTTGGAGCCTTTGTGGTTGTAAGAAGTCGTAGCAGCCCTTTTTTGTACAAAATTCTCTGTGTGGAGATGATTACGTGATAATTGAAATGTTATCTCTTTTGTTACTGAGTAGAAACCACTGCGCACGTGGTGACCGTGGACACATTGTGATCTCAGTCTTAGACTTTTAAACTCTGACAATGGACACCCGAGCACTAACCGTTGTGATTGATGTCACATTCACTTCGATTCACATGTGAATCCATTGTGAGGTTTGATAAGTGCTGGACGCGCTTGGACGGATAATGTTCTGACTGCTACCACGACCACAACAAATAATAATGTTTGAGTGCAATATATTGCTGCAGAAGTGACTCTCATTCACACAGCCGCATATTTACGGCATCTCCAGCGCATCTCCAGCGATATTGGCCAGCTGTCGTTTCCCTCGTCACCCGTGCCTTGTCCCTTTTGTTGCGATTGAGTTGTCTAGACTACGCGCGACTGACTCTCACGGCGCAACTCGTACCTCTGTTTCTGTCTATAAAACAACGACCAGCTCGGTTCAGCTCTTCAGTTGCATGCTAAGTCTAGTCATCGATCACGAACGACCGAAAGAGTCGTCAGTTGATTTGAAGGCATTGTTGGTAGGGACTTGAGAAGGGGGGCAACGTTTATCTATATAGAACAGTATGTAAGTGGCACATGGACTAACAATCTTTATTCCGATATGATATTGTTTCTACGGTGCATATTCTGACTCCATTTCACACAGCTCTAAGCATCAAGAAAGCAAGCGAGCGAGCGTCATTCTAAATGCCCATTATACAGAAATGAATGAAGAAGATGAAGACGCCCAGGCCCTCGAACAACCTAGCAAGAAACTGAAAACAGAACACCATCAAGATGTTGGGACAGCCGTATCACCATCTTCCACCTCCCCAGATCTACAAGCATCATTGGAAGTGAGCGCGCACGGTGAGGAGTTATCCAGCTCAGAACCCCATTCTTCGCATGGATCGCCAAAAAGGGTGAGGAAACCAAAGGTTTTTTTTGAACCCGATATTGGTGCTATCAGGAAGAGGAAATCTGTGTATGTAATGTTGAGTATTGATTATCCATTTCGCGCTGCTGAATACGGTAGAGTTCTCGTTGACATTGGCTCTTCGACCCTAGGGGTTCGTCACCAAGAAGCAGCCCAAAGGGTACTTTTGACGGAAGTCAACTTCCTGCCGCAGAACAACATACAATACCCCTAATTCCTATAGTATCTTCAACACCAGCGAGATCTGAGTCTATTGATGATTTCACAACGCCAACATCGACCAAACATAGTCCCAGTATCCCACATGAACTCATCAAAAGAAGAGACCGCGGATCTTCCCGGCCAAGAGCACAGGGTCGTCGGCCCGCAAGTGCTACAAAGAGCGCCAGTAAATTATCTCTAGTCATGGGTCCGGACGATTTCGGAGAAGAGGAAGCAACTCCACCCATAGAAGTAAATGATGACATGGAAGTCAAGTCAAGTCCTGTTCGTGGAACAAGCAATTATGTATACGATATACCCGACTCGTCAGTGACAACATGTAGCATGACATCGCCTTGGTTGTTGACCGAGGACGATTATGCTCGACTGGCTGCCATTCAGGCGAAAGTAGAGGAAGAAACGACCCAAAATTTGCTATCAAGCAGTAGTGGCATAGGTGGGGATAGTTTTGGATTATATAGATCCCAAATGATAGAATCCAGACAGCAACACGCAAAGAGATTCATCGAGGAGCATGATACTCGAATACGAGAGTTATTTCATTTGGAGCTATATGAGAATATACTCACTTTTGACAAGAGGGATAAAAAAGATACTAGTGGCAAGCTCCAACAGGTTAGTTTCTGGATGCCGATGGAGACTCGGAGCCTCGACAGCAATATGCACTAAAACTAAGCACACTTGGGCCACGTTTAGTATTTGGAAACATATGATTTATGGTTCAGAAATCCGGATATAGCTCCACCACCGTCGCTCAAATATCCAGCCACACTACGAGAGTACCTAACCTCGTTCGTATGGATTGACGAAGAAGAAACCACAACCGAAGCACTGGAGCAGCGAGCGAAAGTGGAAGCCGAAATAGACTACCGCGCCTATCTAGCT
The DNA here is from genome assembly GCA_006535955.1 of Synchytrium endobioticum. NCBI lineage: Eukaryota > Fungi > Chytridiomycota > Chytridiomycetes > Synchytriales > Synchytriaceae > Synchytrium > Synchytrium endobioticum. The sequence goes on along the minus strand of QEAN01000049.1, from coordinate 24,040 downwards.
CGCAAGCAGGGGTTACTGGATGGTAACATAGCCCTAGCTCGCCGCAAACCAGCCGCAGAACCAGTACATAGAAAAACTCACATTCAGTATATGGTGGATGAGATGATTTTTATCGCCAAAGCTGCCCAAGAAGAGCGGAAGTGGAAGATATCCATGGCTAGGAAGTTGGCAAAAGCCGTTGTTAAATTTTTTGATGAAAGGGCAGCGCATATGCTAAGGCTGGAGAAGGATGAGGAGAAACAGATTAGAAAGATTGCTAAATTGACGGCCTTGGAAGTTAAAAAGCGGTGGAATGTTGTTGAAGCCGTGAGTGCTCACGTTTTTGGGGGCATCGTTTTGCCAGCGTTAGATAATCGTGTTGTTTTTTGCACTACCAAAACCATGACCCCGCCAAATTAATACTGTCTCAAAACTAGATTGTTAGGGCAAGATGGAAGCAATTGCTGGATGTCGAGGAATCGAAAGCCGGAAAGCGACGATTTGATGCCATCATCGAACACTCAAAGCAAATGTTGAATGCACAACGAATGTCCCAGCCCGTCGAGGCCAATGCAGAATGTTCGGAAAACGACACCGACTCGGAGCAGCAATTCAGTCAGGCGGATGCTGCCTCAGATGATTATCAGGAAACAGATAACGAAGACGAAGCAAACGCCATGGACATTGATCAAGAAGATGATGAAAGTGATGACGGAGAAGTCAACGAATTAGATAGAGAGGCTGACATGCCACTTGAAGAGTTGAGGGCTAGAAATGGTGGATATCAAGTTGGAATGGTACCAGATCCCTCGCTTGATGATGATGATGATGATGATGATGGGCGCAACCAAGAGCAGGGCGATGAGGAACGCGAGGACGAGGAGGTCAACCAGGATACTTATGATAATAACGATAACGGAGAAGAAGAAGATTCCAAAGTACCCTCGAACATTCGTCATTTTCGTAGTAATAAACCAGAAGCAGAGAATGACAGCGAGTCAGGTGTACAACTATCTAGTGGAACCTCAGAAGCAGATGAAGAGGACGACGATGACGAGGATGATCAGGACGACTTCGAAGACGAGAAAGAGCAGCCCGATGATGAAGCTACACTTGATGCCGATGAGCAAGCTTCTGATAGTGATGATGATGAATTGAAGGCATTGCACAACGATGCTGATGTTCCTTTAGAAAATTTGTTGGGAGTTTATCGTCCAGACACGTTGCCACAGCCAGCCGATAGCAGTAAGCGCAACGGGATTCCAAAGACGAATGGCATATATTCTAGGCATGGGAAAAGTAGTGGTGCAACAGTAGCATCGTCTAGAAGCCGAAAGGCTGTTGCACAAAATGAAGACTACGAAGCATCTTTCTACTCAGCACAAGACGATACAGCGATTGATTCCGATGCCATCATGAATGACGCACCGACTACAGATCAGCAAGTCGGAGACCGCGACGACCACAACGCATCGCATGATGAGCCAGATATCTCAGACGCGGATGCTGTTGTAAGCGGTAGCGAAGTTGCTGCACCGACTGGAACGACATTGAATAGCACGATGGTTAGAACTCAGGTACCGTTTTTGCTGAAGCATTCTTTGAGAGAATATCAACATGTTGGGTTGGATTGGATGGCTAATTTGTACAGGAGCGGACTGAATGGAATTTTGGCGGACGAAATGGTATGTTTCGGTCTGGAGAACCGTCGGTATTAATGTCATTGAATCTCTGACTGTGTCCTGATTGAAATCAGGGTCTAGGGAAAACCATCCAGACTATATCCTTGCTGGCTTGGTTGGCTATAGATAAGGGCATATGGGGTGAGCACCGGTTGTGTATGAGAAGAAGCATCGCCGCTATTGCTGATTTTCCAATGCATTGATCTCGTCACACAAACAGGCCCACACTTGATTATTGTACCAACATCAGTACTTCTTAATTGGGAATGCGAGTTTAAGAAATGGTGTCCGGGATTGAAGATCCTGACCTACTATGGTAATCCAAAGGAGAGGAAGGAAAAGCGTGTAGGTTGGTCAAAACCGAACGCGTTTCACGTAGTCATCACTTCATACCAGCTCGTATTACAAGACCACGTTTCCTTTCGTCGAAAGGCTTGGCAGTACCTCATTCTAGATGAAGCTCACAACATCAAAAACTTTCGGTCACAACGTTGGCAAAGTCTGCTGATGTTCAACACTCGCCGTAGATTACTTTTGACCGGAACGCCGTTGCAAAATAACTTGATGGAGTTATGGTCGTTACTGTACTTTCTGATGCCAAAAGGGATTGCTGGTACGATACAAACTGGATTCGCCAATCAAAAAGAATTCCAAGAATGGTTCTCAAACCCCATGGATAAATTGATTGAAACTACTGAAGCAATGGATGAAGCTACTAGAGGAACAGTGTCCAAATTACATACCGTTTTACGGCCCTTCATACTTCGCCGACTGAAAGCTGATGTAGAAAAGCAAATGCCCGGTAAATACGAGCATATACTTTACTGCAGATTGTCGGCACGACAGCGATTTTTATATGACGACTTCTTGTCAAGAGCCGAGACCAAAGAAGATTTGGCATCTGGTAATTACATGAGTATTATCAATTGTTTAATGCAATTGAGAAAAGTATGTAATCATCCAGACCTATTCGAAGTTCGGCCTATCACGACTAGTTTCATTATGAGCAATGATGCTCAGCAGGCTTTAGAACTGGAAGATTTTTGGATCAAAAGGCGGTTGTTGAAAGACCAGGACGATAAAGTTGACTTGGACTTGTTTAAACTAAGTGGGATGGTTCGTCATGAACGTATGGGTGGATACGACGGCAAATTGATCAAGGAGCTTGATTGTAGCAGTTTGTATAGTCAGGCTATTGATGATGCTAGGACGAGAGCCGACATGCTAAGATCATCAGCGCCATCTGAGCCGAATTTTTGGAAATTGAGTGAACTAGTCAAGTCACTCGATGCTGCGCTTGCTGTCTCGGTCTATCAGCAGATGAAACAAAGAGCATACGTCAATCGGTATCATAGTATGGTTACACCATTGTACGGATGGTCCCTACGCAAACGAGTCAGGGATTTAGGTCAGCGATGTATAGATATAGTGAATCTTCCAGCCACCACGACGCAGCAGCTATTCGAGATACCGGATTTCTTTAGAGACATAATTGTCACCCACGCCCGACGAGCCGAAGAGATGCGAGATGTCTTGAAACATTTTGCATTTCTCACACCTCGTGCCAGAGTCAATGGCTACGTGGTTGGATTGTACCCACCTGAGTGCGAATCCTTATTACGGCAATGCGAAGATGCAACAACGCAATTGGTTCATACAGTGGCCACTGGATGTACAATTGCATTTCCGGACCGGCGGTTGCTGCAGTATGATTGTGGGAAGTTACAGGCGTTAGATTCGTTGTTGAGAAGGTTGAAGGCCATGGGGTCACGAGTATTGATTTTCACGCAGATGACGAAGATGTTGGGTGGGTCATCATTGAATGACAAGTTATAATCATGAACCGTCCAACACTTACACATCATTCTGTTAGATGTTCTTGAGCAATTTCTTAACATACATGGCCATCGGTATCTACGATTGGATGGTGCAACCAAGGTAGAGCAACGACAAGTCTTGATGGAACGATTCAACACTGATAAACGAATATTGGTGTTTATCCTTTCGACCAGATCTGGCGGGTTGGGACTGAACTTGACTGGTGCTGACTCTGTCGTATTTTACGATTCTGATTGGAATCCTGCGATGGATGGTAAGCTCTGGGCTGACAAGCGTACAAGTTTTTCATGGTCGAAGTTGGCTGATGAGCGGTTCCAATGTTTCCTATAGCTCAAGCACAAGATCGTGCACATCGAATAGGCCAAACTCGGGATGTACACATATATAGATTGATCAGTGAACACACAATTGAGGAAAACATGTTGAAGAAAGCCAACCAGAAGCGGCTTCTAGATAGCATTGTGATTCAAAAGGGCGCATTTACCACAGAATACTCCTCGGGGCGGAAAGCCGACTGGAGGGACTGGCTTGGTGATGGCATAGCTGGTGCCTCCACTGAAGCAATTCTTGGTCAGGATGCCATTGCAAAAAGTGGCGATAAGGACTGGGAACAAGCTCTGGCAGCAGCTGAAGATGAGAATGATGTTGCGGCACTGAAGCAAGCGCAACGCGAAGTTGCTTTGGAGAGGCAGGAGGAAAATGATGATTTCGAGGAAGTTGGTCCGAATCTGACCAGTAACAGCAGTAGCAAGATACAGACATCCAGCCAGAATGAATCGGAAACACAGGAAGAGTATATAGGAGCAGTGGAAGAGTACATGTTCAGACATGTGGTCAAGTATTGGCATTTGGCGGAGTTCATAGATTGGAGGGAATTCACAGGTACCCCATCGTGGTTCCACGCCAAAGAAGATGCAGAGGAACCCAATGGAACGGATTTAGCTGGTATTGAGAGTATAGCCGGGGTGAAGTCTGGTGCCCACGGGTCGACACAAAGGAAGACTAGCAGTCCTCATAGTGTGCCTACCATTCTGGAAGCAGTGCAGGAGACGAAAATGGATATGGACGATGATGATGAGGAAGAGTCAGTAGAGAGTAAGGAAGAGGAGGAAGAGGATGATATTTCCTCTATACCTCCTAGTGGGGTGGATGATGCGGATACGCCTACAACTAGTGGTTTGATGGACGAGGAAGAGTAGGTTCGAGAATTCCTTGTAAAGGCAAGCCGCATCTCCTTTTGTTGTATAGATGTACATAGCATAAAATTCGCATGGATGCATGCATGTAATACATTAACTCGCATAGTTTGGTATTGTGAAGGACATTTAATGTACTGCGAGGTTTTTCGTTCTGAACACAGTCCTCCACTGCTTCTGTAAAATTACATGTTGATGCGAGATACATATGGAGAGGTGAGTGGGACACACGCCTATCGTCAGTGAATTTGCGGCAGAGTGAAACGCAATAAACACTTTTGGAGGCATATTTACTTCCTCTTCTTGGCAGCTTCATGGACCTTTTCATGCTTGTCACCATGATGATGACGTTTATGGACATCCTCGGTACTGTCGTCGGGAGAAGACGGAGGCGCGGTGAGAACAAAGACGGCTATTGGTACCAGCAGTAATGCCGCTAGGAGGGAAATCAGCCACAATCTATCGGAAAAAAAGGCAGTGAGTTACGCATGAAGAGCCACGCCCTATGATGACAAAGACGTGCTTACGGTATACCCCCGCTCGCCAGCCATCCAGCCAGACGTGCTATAGTATGGCCCGCCAATCCTATAAACCCAAAAATCCAGCCACTAAATATCACGACGGCATTTGGAATCAGAACCCGCATAGCACTGTGCCCAGAACCCCTGTTGACGCAGTTGACATACAGAATGGAAAAGGGCCCCATGATTGGGCGCTTAAGCGGCACGTTCGTTTCCCATGAATGCGACGCGATCATATCGGCGATTGGTCCGACTTGGAATGTGTTGAGCGATCGAACTAGGTGCTTTGACAGCTTGAGATGGGACGCGCGGACCGGGGGCTGGGGCTGAAAAACGCACCTTCCTTTTGTCCCTGGACATCATTGATGTGATATAAGCTGGGTAGACTGTGGGTTGTGGGTGTCAGCATTTTCGGCGTCAGGGGGTTGGAGTGACACACATCGTCACGAGGAATCGGGCGGTCAGGATGGGGTTGGTCTCAATATCGATCTTGGCTAATCGGAGTCGTGGGGATTGCGTGGACGCCAGCTCGGCCAACTGTGGGGGTGGTGGTGAGCAGTTGGCCGCCCGCGCTGGTGTGCACGCTTACGTCGACATAGGCCTGTTGGAAGCCCTTACAAGCCGGACACCATTCTGCATAGCTAGAGTGTAAATGCACGCAGCACTGTAAGTGGTTGATGCAAACATCGTGGTGGGAGTTGATGACTCACAATTCGACAAGCCATTCGCCACCCTTGATGGCTTTGTCGAATGTATAGTCACTGCGAGGTTGTGAGTGGGTAAATCGGGCTGATGTGCGCATCCTAAGGAAGCGCGACGTGAGGGACGTACGTCAAGTTGACGACTCGGTCTTGAGTTGCGACTGGTAGTGCGAACGATGCAGATACGGCGGAGCATGATATGAGAGCTGCTATGTAAAACAGCACTAGACTGATGAGGGATGATTGGATCCGCATCATTGTAAGCATGTGATGGTTTGTCAGGAAAAGATCATGATTCACCTCCGGATGCATTGAGCATACTCGCAGGCAGAGCGAAATTTGTCAAAGACAATCTCGTGTCGCGCCATATCGTCAAGAATGCAGGGGAGGAGGAGGCATCACGAACTTACATCATAGACGGAGATCTCAAGATCCATCTTAAAGATAAGTCAGGTAGTGAATAGAGTGCTATCAGTATTAGATTACAATACATCATATATCTTTTTCCTTTACATACCTTCTCCTTCTCTACCTCAAAGCTCAAAGACAATGTTGTGAACTGGTTCGTAGAGCGAGGGAAAGTTCATAGGTTGATACCAACACACACACACTGATAATTATACACTACAGGCCTCTAGTCGCACTAAGGGATTACCACACTCAAGGGGCAGGAGTCTCGATGCGATATCAGCTACATCTTGCTTGTTAGCACACCCAACAAGTTTGGCGAGACTTATCCTGCTTTCAGCAAACAGAGCTAGGACACTGGCAAGGCACGACTTCCACCAGTTTCTGTTATAACACCTGATTTTGCGTTGTATCAGTAATCATTCATGTCAGGATTGGTTGTCACAAGGAGGTGGTAGAGCCGATACGTCAAATGTAGCAGCTTATGACAATTAGCACTTAGTCCTAATTGTCATTCTTTTGAATACAGATTCATGTCACCACGCCGATCAATAAATTCTACAAAAGTTTTTTTTTCGAACAATGTGATGTCTGGACAATGACGTTGGAATTTCCTCGGGTTTGTTTATGCATGATTGTGCAATTTGAATAGTGCATCCACATCACAATAGGCCAATTGTCCACTTCACCGTGGATCAGGAAAACATCCTTCCCATCCATCTGATTTGCGCCTAAGTGATGGGGCGTTTTACGACACAATATGAAGCAGTACTATCTTAATATTGGATACATCTTGTTTTGACACGTTCCTTCGGCTTGCTTACCTCTCTTCTAGTGAGATGTTATGGGTCTGGGTAATGAGCTTGACAAACTCGACTGGACTTAAAGTCAAACAGACACAATTATAATCATAAGCTGTTGAATAGTGTTAGTATTACATTAATTTGACATCGACAGACATGGCAGCTGAAAGTATCCCCACATTCAAACTAGTATTGGGTAAGTGTAATGTAATACAGGTGCTGAACGAGGTCTGCAAACAATCTAACCGTCAATCAACGATTCATCTAGTTGGTGATGGAGGTACTGGAAAGACTACATTCGTTAAGAGGCACTTAACTGGAGAATTCGAGAAGAAATATGTTGGTATGTTCCACTTTGATGTCAACATTGGAGTGTGTGGAGTTTGATGATTGGTATTGCGATTTCATACAGAGGAATTGTAATGAGAGCAACTTCATGCACGGAAATATCTTGCATGATATAGATGGCATAGATTATAAGAGCCTCTTGGGAATCAGGTGTCAATGCACAGCAGGCTCGATCAATCTTTAACAGTCCGAATCATGGTCAATGAGCAGATCATTAATAGTATATTACTTTTAGCCACCCTCGGTGTCGAAGTTCATCCATTGACGTTTCATACGAATTTTGGTCCCATTTGCTTCAACACCTGGGACACTGCAGGCCAAGAAAAGTTTGGTGGTCTACGTGACGGTTACTAGTAAGTTTCAACATCAAGTAGTCGGACCACTATCATAGCAGACATTGATATTCACGATATATCAATGATGTAGCATTCAGGGGCAATGTGCGATCATCATGTTCGATGTGACCTCCCGAATCACATACAAGAATGTGCCAAACTGGCATAGAGATTTGGTCCGTGTCTGTGAAAGCATTCCCATCGTGCTATGTGGTAATAAAGTTGATATCAAAGTGCGTTGGGCGAGGATTGCCGTTGTTTTCGCTTTTCGGCCGTCTCGAGGCTGATGACCTGGCACTCTCGATAGGAAAGAAAAGTCAAGGCGAAAGCTATTACATTCCACAGGAAAAAGAACCTGCAATACTATGATATTAGCGCAAAGGTAAACACATTTCTAAAGATGGATGATTCAAAACATACCCAGCGAAGAACACCATTTTGTGTTGAGATGAGGTGCTCAAGGTGAACCTTACCGTAATAGTCCAACTACAACTTTGAAAAGCCGTTCCTGTGGCTTGCAAGGAAGCTTGTCGGGTACGTCGAGTTTGGCTTTGGATACGGTGGAACCGAAACGTATTTTTTGGAGAGCCCGTCGATATGAAGACATTTGCTCTGCCAGTGAGAAATGCCATCATAAATCATAAAGTCTGAAATTCGGTCGAAAAATAGCAATCCTAACTTGGACTTCGTGGCTGCACCAGCTTTGGCCCCGCCAGAGGTTACGGTCGATGCCGCCCTGATTGCCCAGTACAACCAAGAGTTACAAGATGCGGCTGCCCACCCCCTTCCTGCAGAAGAAGGTACGCCATGTTGTCGTGACACCGGATTGTTGCGCTTTCCGTACCGAGATAACCGTTCCATTATCTTTCCATTTTCGTCATGTGTTCTAACTGCACGTAAAAATAAATAGACGACGACTTGTAAATCATCCACACCACGCCATACACGTTCTACATCCACCTCCACTTTACTCACGCAGTTTTTGCTGTACATCAGCAGGCACCAAAAACAAGAGATGTAGTCTGTTCTCTTGTATTGCTTAAGTAGTGAATGTATTGTTGGTAAACTCTTCACATTTCATGAAATATGCACCTTTATGTTTAGATCGTCATCAATTATTCGTACAAACTGTAGGCGAATGAACGGGCTAGCATATAACATGATTTGCTAAATTATATTTCTGTTAACATATAACGATAGGCCATGGGGATGGGCACATATCTACACGACAGCCTACTACAGGGTAGGGTACATGGATTGAGGAATTGCAGTGCACGTTCATATCCTGTCACTCTGCATTTGGTATGCTAGAAACCGCGGCAGCTTTACGTATGACTTTACTTCGTCTCGAATGCTGGGACTCTGCTCTAGGTCTCATAAATACTGGTGTAAATCCCTTTTTTCCAATTAGTGGGCCACTGGTTCCGCTACCACCAAGAGCCCTTATCACATCCTCCTCGAGATGCCGCCTACTACTTGACAAGGTAGCACATTGCAGTAAATACTCAATCATAGACGATTTCAATAGTGAATCTGCGTATAGTGTGTAGATGGATGGTATGACTGCCTCCTGTTGCTGACTATTACTAGATATGGGATGCACCCAATTAATCAACCGGTCTGGAAACGCACATTCAGCCAACACTAATGGATATTCAGATGCTAAATCATAGCAAGGTCGTCCTCTTGACGCATCCACATCATTCAATAATGTTGATACTAGAGACGGAGGTTCGAGTTCCTCACCAATCAGAAATAAAATGGCCATCATGCAACGAACTTGATGCCACAAGAATGCTCTCCCCTTGACATAGAACACCATCATGGTGTTTGGTGAGTCTGTGCGGCTACTGGTACCACAATTATGTTGAGTTGACACGGGATTGCAGAGATACTCGTCAATTTCATCAACACGGAATATCCCAGCGTCTTCGATAACGCGGATATGATTAACGTCTCTGGATGGATCGACTCTACAGAAATTGGTGTAGTCGTGTACACCTTTGAAAGCAGAGGCTGCTGTTTTCATTAGAGGAATGTTGAGAGTGCTAGCTAGAAAATAGTATCGGTATGACCGTGACGAGCAGTCAAAGCGGGCGGAGAATGTGGGTGGGACTGGTGACCATGCCAGAATTCGGATTGTGGGAGGGAGCAGCTTGTTGAGGATTGTTGGATAGTCGATTTCTTGAACTTGTGAGTGTGCTGTTGGTGAGGTGGATGGATTTATGCTATGATGATGACTACTGCTTTTGGTACTACTATTTATATGATTTATGGCATGCTTCCTGTTTGTATCCTCTCCCCCATCGTCGTCACCACATCTTCCCACGGCAGAGTCTCTAGCACTGACATCGCCAACCTGCTCCCAACGATACGTGCCTCCTATGACACCATCCTCGTCGTTCAGCCCGTCCTTCAAATGACTTCGAACAAAGAGTCCAATGACTTGATCAAACGCACTAACACCCTTATCCGTTCGCCCACACCTTGAGTAATTGCATTTGGATCGCTCGGGTATCAGTTTCGTGGTTGCTAAAGCATGGAAGAGATGCGTTTCGATGGTGTCGTATATATCATTATCGGATCCTGCAAATCCGCGATACTCGTGCCCCAAGTATGCGAGTTTGAGGGCAATGGGGCGACAAGAGGTTTTGGAGAAGTCGAACTGGCGCTTCGGGGTAGCACGGCGGGTGCGCTTTGACGCAGTTGAGGGTTTGGGATTGGTGGCGGCTGAGAGTGGATGGAGGGACGTGATGTCGTGGTTATGAGGCGAAATGAGGGATGTTTCGAGTTCCTGGATGCGACATATGAGTTCATCGCGACTCCACGTATTGTAGTCTATGGAGGCCGTGGCTGTTTCAATGTGTCTCTGGCCATTAGTTAGCATCTTCACTGGTTTTGTTTTTTTTTTTCTTCTTTTCCGTAATCGTGGACATAGGTATATGAACCCCGTCAAGCTCCAGCCCCTGCGGGTATGCTCACTCAATAATCGCGGTTCTAATCACGATTGAGCTAACAATTTGCCGTTAGTGTTCTCCACATATGACGCGATATCGGCCCGGTTCGGAGAGAGCATCGCAATATACGGCTCGCCATGGTATGTCCCTGTACGCTTTGCTTTTTCGATACTCTCGACACTTTAAAGGATAGGTATCTACGGTTCATTCTACTTTGTTGAAGAGGTCGCGCCTGCTTGAAAGTCCCCATTGCCCCCGTTCTCATGTCGTAAATATAAGCAGTGATGTACTTTTCCTAGCTCCAATGCCCACTTCCGCATTATATGGACCGACGACGCGACGACGAAATCTTATATATAGTTTCGGTATCAAAAATGCGGTTGGAACTGTACGCTATAGGTAAAAAGGAGAACTTTGTATATAGTATACATACATTAAACACCAGTATGTGACCACAAGGTATGCCTCAGCCTCTCTAGCTCAATTTATGCGCTAAATAATGTCCAATCTGGATCATCGACATCCATGTCCACCTTGAACTCTAAAAACACATTATAAGTGTAGAGAAGTATGATAAGTTAGCTTCCCGTTCAATTGCATAATAAGTTGATTTGTGTAATCGACGGGAAGGGAGGAATTGGAGAGCCTCCCTATTTATAGTGATATGACGTCTAAACTCATTGACCCTCTCAATCATCCCCATATACGTTCCATTCTAAGCAAGCCAATCCTGATTGAGATACACATTTCCCTTAAACGTTCACGACAGAGCCTGATATTGCAACAATAAGCTACGGTGAAGTCGTAACCAAGGGCCTCAGCGTTCGCAGCAATGACGTAGGCATCTAGGAGCTCCTTCGACGTTTGCTGATGTGTTCGCGATTGCTTCAGTAATTCGGCATTCCTGCGAATAGCCAGACCTGGTACGTTTGGGACATAGTCGTTACCAGACACGATACCCAGCACTGGCAAGGCAAACGGCTCAAGGCCTAATCGTTCCAGGACTTGTTTCTTCTTGACCAGCTGGAAATTATAACCACCACGGGAGAATTGCGGGGTCAATGCGCTGCCAAAATGCGTGCGACATCCTATACTTGCCACCTTCTACAGCCTATTCCAACTTGTTGGCAGCTCTATCTAACTTGTCTACACTATACCTACTAATATCACGACGTTTGCAAGATGTTTCATACTTCACTTCTCTAGCAATACCGTGGAGTACAATTATTGGAGCTAGTGTTTGGTTTTTGTTGAAAATGAGGTAGTGGAAGTACCGGACGATGGAGTTTGCGTTGCCGCTTGTTGATTGGTGCCCTAGAATGTTGCACCCTCGAAGTTCTCCCATTTGGTGATAAGTTCCACTGCTATTACAGAGGTACGGATGTCTTGATATAGATTATATTGGCTCATTAAGATGTCTACGTATCGTTGTGCTATTTCATTGAGGAGCGCGTTTGGGGGAAAGGTTTAGGGTTACACCAGCCCTGCTAAGGAAGAGTAGGGTGTGTGCAGGTCTGTTCACCATACGTTAGCATCTAACATTGCTGCCTATGATTGAACAGAACGGGAGGATGTTGTCGTTGATGAGTTTTGTTCGTACGTGGCTCGGCCCATCAGTGTTTGGTAAAGTGCTGATAATTTTGTTGACACGATTGGGTTTTGCAACTAGTTGGCTGAGGTTGGCAGCTTTCAATTGGTCTACTAAATTGGTTGCGAACGCACGATACCCTCGGGTCGAGTCTAGGGTGCTTTAGCTCTAGTTGTTGTCACATACGGATTGGCATGGCGTTGTTCGATTCGGTATTTAGGATACACCATCATTTTGAATGATGTTTTGGTTTGGTGGGGTAGGGTCGATTTGCATCTCATTGCTGTTATCGATGTTTTCGTTTGCGTTTTGCATTGTTGCTGGTGTTGGTGTTGGTTTTGGTGTTGGTGCTTGGTGCCCCGGAGGATCCGCCTATTGACTCACACGCGCGACTTTCTTATCTCAACTAGTTTGGTGCGCATGAGTCACCCGTCGGGGCAGGGTTGTGGGTGACTGGGCCCAGCGGTTAGGCGTCTGTGTTTAGTAATCATCTCATTTCAATTGTGGCTATTTCTAGCTCGAGTTGGGAGCCCCTCCTCTTCCACCACTCTTAACAATCAAAGCAACAACTTCCTTACGCTCATAACTTCGATAAACCCTTATAGGGTGACTGTAACGCCATACGATGTGTAGAAAGTTATGTACGTATCGTGATCACGCTCTGACGCATCAGAGTCCTTCTCGGTTCTCTTCACTGACACTCTCAAACAATCTAAATAGTGACATATAATACAAACAATGGGCATCAAATATGGCTGGAAAATGATATTGGGCCCTAGCGTAGTATCTGCCATCGGCAACCGAGCTCTTTAACAAATTTGGAAGGACTGTCAAGGAACCTGTCAGCGAAAGCTCTGACGATGGGGACGAGCCGATGACATTCGAGGGCATACATCGAGACTGGCTAGATGACAGAGAGCCTCCATCCGACATAGAGTGCCCATCCAGCTCCGATGATAATGACGCCGATGAGAGTAACCGCACTGACCATGTCAACATTGAAGATATCCGATATATATATGTTGATGTGTTGGGGTGCTTCTATCCGGAAATACTCCAGTGTTGCAGTGGTAGTAGAGTGGAAAGCTCGAATGTCGAATTCCTTCTACAAAGGTGTAGATAGGTTCAAGCGCCGGTCCATCTCAATTGACTTTGCTGTCAGGAAGCAGCTGGTGACGGCTTTGGGCAACGTGCTCAGTGTTATAGAACGGAGGTATACACCTCAACCTTCTTTTTGCTGCTCTACCTTTCAGTCGGGATGGAGCAATTCACCGAGACATACAAGGGTTATCCGTCCGAGCCTTCGGATTAAGGGCGACCAAGCAACTGTAAAGGTTGCTCCATCAGGCGCTTTCCTCCGTTTGTGCGTAAACAACCAGCTCGTAGATGTGTCAATATCCACTGGTGCTATGGTCTGTAATCATCCACAGGAGAATTTTGATATAAGTGAAGAGTTGCTGGTGCAGACGCAGGCAGTGGATGTTGTTTATTGCTGGGGGTGGAAAGGTTGTCGTCAACGACGGGCATGTTAATGTGGTGCCCTATCTGGGCCTCGAAGCCCAAAGACAAGCCATGCCAGTCCTTGTCGTCGGAGATGGTGAATTTGGTTGGAGGACACCATACCGTGCCTTACCGGCAAAGGTAGTATTCTCAATCTTGGACGTGCCGAAACGTATTTTCTTGTTGACATATTTTATACTTAGAGCTGCTTTAGGACCGCGGCAGCCGCTGGAGCTCAGGTTGTGTTCTCGCCTGAGAAGTATACCTCTACGTTCTCGTCATCCATGACAAAGGGCATGGACTTTTGGTCAGCGGATAGTCTGCCGATTTACGGTCCACAAGTTCGCCTCCTTGACGTCACCGAAAATGCACCTCGGCAATGATTAGTGATTGACGATTAGTTCGATTAATACTGATTCGTTGTATGTCTGTAAATGTATAAGTTGTAGTATCTGACTTTTTGTGCGTGGAGGAAAGGAATATGCTGATTACTGGCGCACAACCTATAATCTGATGTACATGGAATAGTAGCTTCAATACAAAGATTCCGTTTGCTGGTTCAGCCCGCATGTCACATGGACGGAGGCAAACTCCCATCCGACAAGGACACATTGATTTTTCAGCGAGGTAAGAGGTTATTGATAGAGAAGGCGTCTCATCGGCTTTTACATGTATGACACGCCATGAGCATGTCGGCAAACACTCACCCGCCCGCGCTCATGCATAGTCATGGACCACGCTGTCGAGACCCCCTTCCTGAGGAAGAAATTCCACAAGAAAACACCATACACACTGCTGGCAAGGAGCCTCTCGACCGTCGTAACATGCCAGGATGACGATGCGATCTTGAAATCACCCACTCTGCAAGCTGCTGCTCGTCATTCAAAGCTGCATCAACCAACCGCTGTGGTAGGACTAGGCCATAACTGCCCAATCCCGGACGAGGCAATCGATCGTACCAATAGAGAATACGATATGGACAAATTAATCAAACGACGAAGAATTGCCTCGCCCTCACAGACACCGTCCTCATCCTATGTTCACAGGACCATGCCCATGGATCAATCCCCGACCGACCATGACATAATAGATGAAGAGTACGAGGAATACGGCCAATCAGGAGACTATGAACATTGGGTTGATCCCTCCTTAGATCAATCCCAAGCTGTTGGAATAACTGTTGATACATGGGATGCGGCACTGATACCAAGTAGTAATCATAATGATGAAAATAACAGGAACTTGTCTCCACTACGCGATGCCGAAAACTCAATCGAGCTCATTCGTCATCGCTCAAGCAGTGTCACCGACAGCAGCTCTGTGTCATCAGTAATCGCTCCCACCACACCCCCTAGTGAGCGGCGAAAAATACCATTCCGAGAGCGTTCCGTCAGCAAGATGAAAGAATATCAAGATTTATTGGGACAGAAATGGGTTGTAGATCCCCGCAAATCAACCGTAGACAGCAGTATCAAAATTGAAGGACTGGTACTGCCTTCCCGAAATCGACCTTGTGATGAGTTCTTCTTCAGCCAAGAATCTGATCCAGAAGCCGCAATGAGTGTCAACACACCTGTATCTAATCGTTCAAGGCGACGCAATAGCAATAGTATACTAACGTCACCAACATACAGAAGAAACAGCGCAGGCCACAAGAATTTGTTGGCAGCCTTCAATCAAGCGCCACCGTGTAAAGGGATGCCTAGTTTCAAGAAAGGTATAATGCATTACAATAAGTATCTCCCTATCATGCCTTCTTCACGAAGAACAAGTATTATGAGTAGTGTTAGTAGTAGTACTGGGGGTGCTCCTGCCGTTACACCAAGCACTCCTGAAGGAGTTCCTTTTATTTCACCGTAGTTTTGTCATATTGTTTTGGTAACCTCTTCCAGTTATTTGCTATAGTTTTGTTTAACATTGTTCATGGAATTTAGTTGTTCAGATGCAGGAATGCTGGTCTATGTTCAATTTCTTACATGCCTTGATGAGGGTTCGGGATGTCTTTCCGATACAATATCGATGGAACTCGGAGGGAGGAAACAGAGCAGGAACGGGCCGCTGACGAACAAGACCGAAGGCGAAGATTAAACCGCGGCAGTGGCGAAGTATGCATCAAGATCATTTTGATGTTTGGATGCGTCGTTGGACAGATCGATCACGAAAAGCTGAGCGGGAACGATGTGCATAGGGCCCACGTATAGCTCCGTACAGTCGCCAGGAAGCTCTGCAGTTTGCTAGTAAAGTGCCTCAGTATGCTCAACATCAGTCACCCTGGAGTCGAGAGACTGATCGAGCTCTTTTTCAAGGTAGGCTGGTCTTACTCTCAGTGCAAACTTGAGACTCATGCGATTTAGCCCTTATCTCCTCTGTCCCTAAATGTCGGTAGGAACGATTGAAATCCCATTTCGAAACAGACACGCACCCGAATTTGACGAATTCGTAGAATTCTACATCAAATACTTGACCCTTCGGAATACGAAGACTCTTTCCGAGCTTGCTTCGTCTGAAAAGAACTGTGCAAGTGTCGCAGCATTCGCACTGGAAACTGAATGGACAATAGTGAAAAATGCGTTGAAGTTGTTTGAAGACTACTCGAAAAAGAAGAAAGGACAGCTGGAAGAAAAAATCAAAAAAGACAGAATGTCTCTTCCCATCTGGCCATTCAAGGAGCAGGTTGTTATCGAAAGCAGACGTAAATCCTTTTTTTGCTGTTCTGACAGGATTTATTATACATATTAGATTGCAGACGCAGTCAAATCGAATCGAGTCGTATTGATTGCTGCTGATACGGGTACCATGCTCATCATTATTCAGCTATTCGCCAATTATAAACTGATATTTCTTCTAATCACAGGTGCTGGAAAATCAACACAAGTCCCACAATACATCATCGAAGCTGGATTCGACAAGATAGCATGTACACAACCACGGCGTATAGCTTGTTACTCATTAGCTAGACGCGTCAGTTATGAGAGTTTGGATGTGTATGGATCTGAGATTGCGTATCAGGTGGGTGTGCTCACCATCAACTGTTCCTGTCCGTTGTCGCTATTTGGCTCACCAAGGCTTTCGCTAGGTGAGATTCGAAGGGACAAAGACTGAAAAGACCAGAATATTGTTTCTGACTGAGGGACTGTTGTTGAGACAGGCTACAGCGTACGTCGGGTTTGATGCAAAAATCACGGGGGATCGCATATTAGTCGGCGTGACTTCACTTGTAATCTTAGAGATCCAAAGCTTTCGATGTATTCAGTCGTCATCGTCGACGAAGTCCACGAGCGGCACGTCACGTGTGATTTTCTTCTCGGTGTTTTGAAACGGTTGTTGGCAATACGACAAGATCTTCGAGTCGTGTTGATGAGTGCCACTATCAATGCAAAGTTGTTTTCAGAGTACTTTGATGCCCCTGTTATAGAGGTGAGTTCATTTCTTCTAGATTCCATTCGTTCATGTTTTGCCTCCTCTAGATACCTGGACGAATGTATCCAGTCTCCATTCATTATCTGCCCAATGAGAAGGAAGACCGGAATGTTGTGGATGAAAAGCTATTTGCTGAACGCAGCAGGAGCGTGATCAAACAGTCAATTCTTAGCAAAGGTGGTAAGATCTCCGCTGGTAAGCCTTTGTTCGTCAGCGTGAACGCTAAACGTGTTCCCATCAAATCGACCCCGTCATCCGTCGAAATTTCATAGCTCCATACCTCCAGATAATGGAACGCATAGATCAAACGGTTCCGGAATCAGAACGTGGGGATTTGCTTGTTTTTATATCTGGAATGCAAGAGATAACTACTTTGGCAGAAGAGCTTAGGAATTATGCTCAGCACACAAAGAAGTGGATTGTACTGATGCTACACTCTACGTTGAGTGTGGCTGAACAGGAAAAGGTAATGAGTCTTTAGAATATCTGTGGAAAATTTTATTCCTAAGTTTCTGATAGGTTTTCGATATTGCACCGCCTGGGGTGCGAAAGTGTATCTTGAGCACAAACATCGCTGAGACCTCAGGTACGCCTAGTGATGAATGCATGAGGTTACGCCTACAAGTAAAAGTTCTTACATATAGTAACTATTGATGGTATTCGATTTATCATTGACTCTGGTGAACGTCGTCGTCGTCGGGTTATCTCTGCTGCGCATAGTGCGTGGGACTAACAAAGGGCGCAAACGTATGCAGGAAAGGTCAAGGAAATGGGCTATGAAGCCTCGACATCTGTATCGAAACTAGCTGAATATTGGATAGCAAAGTCGTCTGCTAAGCAACGTGCTGGTCGAGCAGGTATGAGCGTGACATTTATAACGCTTTATCGGGAAATCCAATTCACATCCACATTCAGGGCGTACTGGGCCCGGTGAATGCTTTAGGTTTTACAGCAAGAATGAATACGAAAAGTTGAATGAGTTCCCTGTACCTGAAATCTTGAGAACGTCATTGGAATCAGTCGTGTTGCAAATCCGAGCTTACGGCTTGGGAAATCCCAGGCACTTTGATTTCATTGAGGTATAGCATCAGATTTTTTGTGAAATCGCTGGTGTGCTGATTCTCGCTCCCTCGTTGTAGTCCCCTCCGGAAGAAAATATTGTACACTCTATAACACGACTACAAGATCTGCGTGCATTAGATGTTCAGGAGAATATTACACCGTTGGGTCGTGTCCTGGCGGTTTTGCCTGTTGATGTGGTTATTGGAAAGTTGATGGTTCTAGGAACGGTATGCAGTTGACTGTTTGCAGTATATCCAGCTTGACTGGAGACCAACCGAACGACTTTCAAATTACTTCAAGATATCGGATTTATTGAATCCGACGCTGATACTGGCCGCTGCTTTATCCGTACCTTCACCATTGGCACGAGTGGATGAGTCGAAAACAGCTATCGTGAGAGTAAGCGCACGATCCTACATACTACCCGATCAGAAGCTCTTTATCAACTTCAATCATTTTGATGCCTTAGAATCGAAATGCACTCATGTCAGAGGACGGCGACCCCTTCACACTGTTAAATTTGTATACTGAATGGTTACAGATCAAAGCCAGAAAGCAGGCACGTTCACCGACCACGATAGCTAGTCTGGACAGAACTTTTGCTCACTGGATTCATTACATAGGAGTCCACAAGAAACTGGTGTTTGCGTCGAGGCGTAGAGGAACAACGTCTATACGAAATGGTGAAATTGGAGAAGCAATTTGAAGAAGTGTTGAACGAAAATCTGCGTCGTGGATCAGATGATGATGGCGATGACGAGAATGATAGTCAACGTGAATCAAATAATGAGGATGAGGATTCCGGGAACGTGAGGTTGGGTAAACGAAGTCGTGATGGTCGTGGTGGAAGAGAGGACCCTGCTTGGAATGTGAGATCGTATCAGCGTGATTGATCATTTGTTTATGAACCTGATAGATCTGACATTCTTTAAACAACAGGATCCAGAAGCAAGATTACGAAGACGGCAGCGAGCAATTTTAGAGCGCCAAAAACGTGAACAAGGGGCAGGCAAACGAAAGGTTTTAAAACTGGAAACTGATGATAATATCGACTACGGAAATGATGTTGACGAATCCCTCCCTGTTTCAGGTAAATGCCTGCACTAAGCTGACAGACCACAGATTGGGACAGAATTTGATGGAAATCTTTCTTATGACTATAGATATTGCCGCTGGTTCCATCAACGAGCTAGAGTTTGCTTTAAAACATGATCCTAAGCATCTGTTGGAAAAGTCATCTGTAGCATCGTTAACCAATCGAGATATTGCTGTACTCAAACTAATTTTGTGTAGCGGACTGTATCCTCAGTTGGCCATCCGCGATGATGCAAATGCTCACAAGCGGGCGACTGAGCATGTCTTCCATACAAAGACCAAGAGGTATGCAACGCCCGCTAAACTCATTTGCGCTATAACGAAGGACCGGGCTAATTGAAATCGCCTTGCAGGTTCATCTTCATGCATCCAAGTAGTGTTTTTGCAGTACATCCGGAGTTTTTGCTTCCAATGGGAGGTATGTCACCTCTGTTTCGCGCCATGTTCGGTTCTACATGAGTTCTGACATCAGCCTATTTAGAGGGACCAAAGCTTCCGCCCACAGCGCCGGGTGGATTCGACCGGATGAGATCAGTTACAGCCGACTCAAAGACGCCAGAATTGTTATGTTTTGTAGAACTGTTACAAACGACAAAACCATTCTTGACCAATGTGTTTCGCGTACCTGCCGTGTCGGCATGCCTGCTTTTTGCTCGATCTAGTAAGTATGAATCGCTCTCTGTGGTAATTTCATGGCAATGAGATCACTCGTGTATGAACTTAGTGCATGTCTCGTGGAATCACCTACATGTCGTTATTGATGGGTGGCTCCATCTCTCGTTTCCAAATCGAGAAATGGCCGAAAAGTGCTTGATTCTTTCTAGTTGGCTACGAGCTGCCTGGGATTTAGTGATCTGGCAAAGACTGGAACGGGTTCCGGCCAATCTGACCAAAACTGAGGAGGCGTCACGTGATACATCCGAGATCACCATCGGCACCATCGTGCAGGACGACAGTAACGGGAGCGATTACGCTGAGGAAGATAAGAAGGGCAAGAACCGAAGGAAACGATACCTGGAGCTCAACCATTTCGAGTTTATACCCTCCTGTATGATGCGAATACGAGAAGATTGGATAAATGGATGGTTGAAAAGAGGAAACATTGCGAGTGATTTCCAAGATTTGGAGCCCGAAGACATCATGGGTAGGTCATTCTTGGTGGAACAAAATCGAGCTCTTTCTGTTGAATGCAAACGTACCGTATCATAGATCGGCTTGGACAGTTTTTGGACATAGAATTCAATGGTTTGGTGGAAAGACTTAGACCTCAGGATTTACCATCATATGTGAGCACTTTTTGCGAGCAATGCGTTGCGATTCGAATGATTGCTGCCTACTTTCCTTCCCATATAGTTTGGCTATGATCCATACAACAGCTGTCAATCATCTCACGTAGATGTAACGCCTCATATCAGATACTTTTTCGCTGAACCACCACCTCTATTATCATCAACACTGAAGTCCCTGTTGGAGATACCCGACGAGAGTGACATAGAAGTTCAACCTAAAGTAGATAAGAGAGTCGTCAGAAGCAATGGTGGGGACGGGAAGAAGAATTCCTCGAAGTCAATTGATGCGGGTCCTACATCGCAGCAAGGTGGCAGTAGGCTGCGATTTGAATGTAATAGCTGTGGGAGCGTGCTTTTGTTGACCCCTGTAGAAATTCTGAGACATAGAGCTTCATGTAAGTAGGTAACATAGATGCATGGTTTTGTTATGATGAGAGCAACTCTTCCATTCAGTTGTTGAAGCGTGATTAGTCGTGCTTCCGTCGTTCGCTCCGTGCCAGAGGCGTGACAAGATGCAGCACGACCTTCGAAGAAATCGGCACAGTATAGCGATTTGAACTAGCTGCCGCGACATGGGCTTCGCAACGAATAACTTTGGCTGTCCATGCCGTATAGCTGCGTGCACATGGTTGCACTTTCAAGAGGTAGCGCTACGTAGTGGGATAATCGTTTAGAGTTTGTAATCATTTGTCAGTCGGTAGCTTCTCAAATTGGCGAGGCACAGCAGTACAGTGAGATGCTGGGAAGTCATGGTCCTCTCAGTGATGAGGTATGTTCGTCGCATATGATGATGGGGCCAGCAGAGGTCAACAGAATCATGTCTCGTGTATTGTGTGTGCATGGAATTCAGCTTATGTCGTTTGTCTTGTCTATTTGATATGATTCTGCTACCTGAAACAACATCATCTCCGACATGTCAAAACATCGCTGGTATATCAAACGCAATCTTCGCTAACATAATCAATCCTACCACACATGATTAGGCGGCGGCATCAATGAACCTCCAGAGCCTGTGTCTACAGCTGCCCAAAGGCATGCACTTCAAGGACATCCTCAAGGGCTTCTTTGGATTTGAATATCGTCGCATTAAAATGTTCCAAGCTGATGATGGAAGCCTTAATGCTTACGTACTATTCAAGGATCATCCAAGAGCCAAAGAAGTAAAGGATAGGATAGCTCAGCAATCTCCTCGTATCATCGTACAATGGCCAATGGAGGGCGACTTCCTGCCTCGTGAATCATTCTACAACAAACCGTAATGTCGTTATATCTGAGAGGTCGTAATTGTGGTCACCACTAACATCCTGTCAACCAGATCCAACCCTACCCATATCTTGGAATTTATTCTGCCGGAGCCATTACCAAAGGACGAATGGATTTTAGTGTTGACACACTGTTGGCATGCTACCATAATCTCAGATCCGCGACCATTTCCTGATGGTGATCTCAAACATAGGGTTTATGCCGAGTTCGCGAGCATCGAGGACGCAAGTAATTGTCACTATTACGTAAACACCAAAACATTGATTAGGGCCAACATCATAAGCCAGCGAAACGGTGCTTCGTCACGAAGGCCCAGTAGTAGTGCACCATCTCCAACCCTCATAGCTGTAGCACCTCTCTGCACACCTCAGCCACAGCTTTATACTCCAAACTATGATTTCAGCATTCCATCCCATGTAGGGTCACGTAAACGTAAACTTTGGTCACCGCCTCCCAGTCGCAACTACGAAAACTTTCGTATTGTAGAAAGAGTCGATCGTCAGTTCGACATGCCACCACCTGCGGCTGTACGTCGACGTAAAAGTATATCCCCGAGAAAATCATTGTCTCCACGGCGTTCTCCCCCACCACGTCATAGCTCACCACCACATATCACCTCTCCACCGTTACCACAAAGACTTGAGTATTCGATAAACAGCGCCCCCGCCACTGTGACTAGAGATAGCATTGGTATAACTATTCCTAGTGCCACTCCAGACAGTATGTACTCGCTTCATGGCAACGACTTCAGTAGCGCTGGTAGCAACAGTAACAATACGAACAATTCCGGCACTCCATTTGATGCCTCAATAGTGTTAGATAATATACCACAACAACTCATCAAACCACTGTTTCAACAATTCATAAACACCATGATGACCAATATGCAAGCACCTGTTGCTCCACCTGCACCTGCTCATCAACACGCTGAGACCTTCTTGAATAACATGAATCTGATTCACACACCGCCTAAACAACCTGCATCTAGTAGTTTACCACCTACCCTGCCACCACCTGAAGCATCAGAATTTAAATCCAAATACTGGCCTTCTCCTGGTATTCCTACTAACATTCTATACATAATGGGAATACCTGATGGATATGAGATTGATAAAATCTGGGCACCATACCAACCAAAACATATTCATTTGCGAACATCGCGAAGTCGACGGGATACCTATGTTTTTGCTGAGTTTAAAACTGTTGATGAAGTCAGGATTGTGCTATGGCATAGCGTTGGGTTGGAAGCTGATGGGAAGCCTATATTGACAGGCTATGGGAAGCTGAATGAGTGAGATGTGAGGAAGAGGCTTGCTTTGCTGAACACGTAATCTTATATCCATAGAAGGGCTTGCTTAAATATTTGTACATAATAATGTTGTTTGAAAGGTTGCTGCTTCTTGTATCTAGCTGTGTTCCTAATAAATGGTGTATAGAACGACTTATGGTGAACTCGTTGGTTGAAGTCTCCCATGTCGGATTTATTCTCAATGACAGGTGTATGAACCATTCAAGGGCGTGACGTGGACTGTCCCAGTCTGGACAGACTTTCGACCTTCGGAGCTCGTCGATTAAATAGCAGGCTATGTGGTTCCGACGGAAGAACCTGCGCCGTCCCACGGTATTGGTTGAGGTCTTAAATCCTGCCGTACGCCCTGCATCGCTCCAGTCTCCCATTACCACGGTGAACTCGCTACCATACTTCCTGTTGAGATGGGAGACACATCTGGCACACCTCGCACACCTGATGTGGCTGAAACACTGTTTGGTTGGGTATAAAAAGGATTGTATCCCAGACCTTTCTTCAATACATTGTTTCCAACAACAACTTCTCTACGACGTTAAGAAGACGAATAAAGAGATTACATCACCAAGCTGAGCTAACAACTCAACACTTCCCCTCCCTTCCGATCTCTGGGTGTTGATAAACGTCGTTATAGACGGTATTAAGAATAGAGAACAAACACAATAATAATCTAACAAACATTCATGATGTCGATTGCTGATATGATGTATGCAATCGAATTACAGTCTGCGCCTTGATTGTTGTAAAG
>QEAN01000048.1:57320-75867 GCA_006535955.1 Synchytrium endobioticum | reverse complement strand
AGCTGAACCATCGAGCCAATAGCTATTTTGTGAGTTTTTGCCATGTGCTTCGTCGCGTGTCGTCAATTAGCTGATATCCCGGTGGAAGAGGCTGGAGCTGCACCTGGAGCTTAACAATATGCAGAAAGTCATATCCGATGAGGTTGTAAGTAGCTACACACATACATGGGAGGTGGAGGGGGATACAGGATCTGAACGGTTCTCATATCAACGTAGCGACAGATAGTTTCGGAGCCTGCTGCAGGAATTCGTTACGAAGCCATCTTTCAACGCCTGGAACCATCTGATGGCAAGTATGTGGGCGATGCAGAAGTCAGATTAATGAGGTGCGATGTTCTATGTCTGGACGGAAGGGTCGTATCAACTAAAGCGCACTCGGCCATTTAGAGCCTATCATGCTTGTGTTTTCGAACGATTGAAATTCTTGTTTCTGAGCCTCCAAGAATCTCCCGGCGTCCCACAAGAAATGCTGGACATCGTTTACACCGAACTGTCAATCCATTTTCGTTTGGCAAACGAATTCACGGAAGTCTGCCGTTACAGAACTCGCATGACCAAGCTGGACATGCCGCGTCAATACAGTACCGGAGGCAACGATAATTCGCACACCATCGGTCATGTGGAACCGTGTTTGCTACATCCCGATTACGCGGAAAAGTACGAGCAAGCCTCGAGAATCATTGGTCGCAGACTCGATGAATTTATCAAAGGGATAATATCGTGCATAAAATATTTGCAGGTCCGTGACCGCAATGATATCGTACCGTCGGTGTTCTGTGGTCTCTTATTCCTCGATGCTCACATTTTCTTATTCCTGTAGAATGCTCGTGCGGAATCTGAGGACAACCGAATTGTTCGGCAGGACGCTTCGGTGAGGCAACCAGTTCGTTACCGTGTAGGACGGAATTCATACTGATGCAGCATTGCCCTATTCAGCGAGACCGCGAGCGATTCCCAATTTATGAGAGTACTGACGACTGGGGGTCTTTGTGGACTTACGAGGAGTTGAACAAATTGCCACTCTCGAATCGTCCCTGGCTGCCTCTACGCGCCGCTCATGAGCGCCTCATCATTGAGCGGGTCCGGTTCGATATTGAGCACCTATATCTTTTACCAGACTCTGCCGAAGCGACACGTAGGCTGCGGCCATTTTCAAAGTTCCTCCAGGACCACCAACGGAAACTCGAAGAATTGGAGAAGTTATTACTAAGCGATGGTACGCTTGACCGTGGTGTGTCGATTGAACATCAACGACCCGAAATCCCTGTGTTTGGTAACAGCTTGGATGCTGTCAAGAACCTCACACCAGCTACGGTCCGGCCCCACCAACATCCGGTGGAAGCATCCCCGCCACCCAAAGTGCCTTATATGGGCGTATACACCCCTTGGGACGAAACCTACGTCTTGGGTAGGGAAGCGCGTGATGACGCTGAAACTTCCAGTAGCAAACCACCCAAAGGTCCCCAAGATGGCGATACTTTGTCTACGATCATAGCGTTTCCCGATACCTTAGATGAGCCTGTCCAGACGATTCCCAACCGACCAGTGTTACTTGATTTATTGGGCACCGACAGCTGCCGTGAGGAGAACACTGGTCTTCCTCCACCCGAGATGATTAACTTTCGAGATGCAGCAGAAGAGAGGGCTTTATGTTTATCACTTGGAAGGTCTGAACGTTTGGAGGAACAACCAACACCAGCCCGGTCATCCGCGGTGCGTGATCGTTCAGATACTTATAATGATCGTGCTCGTGGGAAGAGGCCGATGGATGCCCATGAATCAACAAATGTTGCAAGTCTCAGTTTTGATGCCTGGTTGGCTCCGCGTACATATGGTAGCACTCACGAGGGCAGCTCTCAAGGTTCCAGAAAGTTAAGGAATTCTGGTGAAGGGCGTGGTGAACGTAGGGATCAACTCTGATCTGAGAAGGATACCGTGTCATCAAGGGGCGTGCGAAAGTTGCCAGGAAGAGGAATATAGTTTTAAATATTGAAAAAGACGTCGGTCATCTGTTAGTGCATCTGTATCAAGATCGCTCTCGCCCTCGAACTAGGGTAGTCACAAGTATTTTCCAATTTCAGTTTATGACGTACTAA
Organism: Synchytrium endobioticum; assembly: GCA_006535955.1. Lineage (NCBI taxonomy): Eukaryota > Fungi > Chytridiomycota > Chytridiomycetes > Synchytriales > Synchytriaceae > Synchytrium > Synchytrium endobioticum. The sequence goes on along the minus strand of QEAN01000048.1, from coordinate 73,771 downwards.
AAGTATACATCTACGCTGTCACCAACCTAAAGACTCTTACGACGTTTTGTTACGTTATTGATAAATTAGTTGAGTCAGTGTCGCAAATGTGACAGTCACAATTGATTGGCTTGCTGTAATTCATTGTTCTTTTGGTGGATAGAAGTTCTTGAGACCTTATCTACAACCTATAGCAAATATGAATCTACGAAATAGGCGACAAGGAGTGCTGTTTAAAGGTTGATAATTTGCACACACGCATGTCATTGACGACAAAGACGTATAACACGTAATGTATGCTGCACCGGTAGCCAAAGAAGAGCCTACTGTCGCGTATGGCACGCTCCCATTTCACATTCATCACTGTGGCGCCATTGTTCCCGCGCGACACCGGGGCAACAAGCTTGTTGAGAGGGGAGACACATCAGACATACCTCGCATGGACCAATATGAAGCAGCAATATAGGCGACCTCATAAGCGGGCCCATAGTCAACAGAGAACGGGGCCTCGCATCCCTTCCGCCCTTTTGACCGAGTTGGGACTGCCCACTTCCCCCTCGTCAAACTCATCCAAACATCGACGTGGCCCAAGACTCTCTGTTCTCAAGCGGAAAGACAAGAGGCAACAGCAAAAGATCGACAAGAGACGCAAAACTCAAGCTCATCATGATCGAAATGCTTATCAGGATGCGCCAGAGGTAGCTTGTTTGTCGTGTTCATGTGTGTGTTGAAAAAAAATCCCCCCGATGCCACAAAACCTGACAGCATCCTTTAACACAGACTCACCAGCCTCATCCGAAATTCAATCCTCTGAAAAATGCGAACTGTCCAAGCGTAGATCATGATACCGTTCGACCTACGAAAAGGCCGCGACGGCTCGATAACGGCAAGGGTTGTGAGGCCACCAAAACTGACAACATTCCCAATCAAGCAGGTCTTGATGGATTTGCAGCAAAAAATCCAAACGTGTATAAACTTTTGGTAGCTGATGGACTGGCCAAACACGTAGCTACCGGAATTGAATTGCAGAACACCTTTGAGCAAGATGACACTGATATAGCGTACTATACCAAGAAGCTTGGAATCAAAAAGGGAAAGAATAGGAATAGTAAAGAATTGCATCTGGATGGTCTAGATGATTTACTCGACGGCTTGCTTGACAAAGATAAAAGTTTAGACAATGAAGTCGTGAGGAACCCTTCTAGCAGTATCGACGAGGATGCGGAAGATATTAAATATGGTGGTGATAGCAGCCAGGAGGATGCGGGCGATGTCGTCACTTTGGAAGAGATGGATGAACTGGAATATGAAGATGATACAGACGACGACACTGATGACATCACAGAGAACGAGGATGATAATGATGATGATGATGATGATAGTGCCGAAAAAGACGCTTTGACTGAGTTAGATGACGACGTCAAAGTGCTGGAGGTTGGTGTGAATCCAGACAGTGAAGCACAGGACTCCAGTGAGGACGAAGCTTCAACCTCTGTGCAGAGTACGAGTGGTTTAGCAAATAGTACCAAATACACACCTCCACATCTTCGGCCTCAAACGAAGAGTCCGCAATACGAACGCTTGAGACGACAGCTACAAGGTCTGGTGAATAGGTTGAGTGACTCTAACATTGAATCGATCATATCAGGAATCGAAAGTTGCTTTCAAAGCCATCCTCGTCACGGTATGTGTACCTCGGTGGGCTTACGTGCCGTTCCTCAGGACTGCTCCTATTAATTTCCCAGGATCTCTTAGATGTTACTGAGATTTTGACAAACTTGTTGGTCGCTTCTGTGGCGGAAAAGATACATTTACTAGATTCCTTTGTATGTACATATGCTGCGTTGATCACAGCCATCTACACCTTGGTTGGTACCGATATCGGTATGTGTCGACCATATCATCAAGTGTTTGATTTGCGACGTGTGCTTGACAATCAACTCCCACAGGTGCACAAATGTTACAATCAACCGTCGAGATGTTCCTGAAGGCTCAAAGTCAATGCAAACTCTCCGCATCGACCACTGAAGAGCCTGCAGCAAGTGCTCGTCAAGCTACCAACATAGCAGCTCTATTAGCCTACTTGTACAATTTCCAACTGGTAGCTTCTGTTTTGGTTTATGATATTGTACGAGAATGTATTACTGGCCTATCTGAGACGGATGTCGAAATTTTGTTGAAAATGCTGAGACGTAAGTGTCCATTGTCTATCTGCCACTATCACTAACCTTTGGAAAAATAGTATGTGGACACCAGCTTCGCTCAGACGATCCGCAAGCTCTCAAGGATATAGTTGCCAGTGTACAAGCAGAAGCGTCAAAACGTGACATGACAAGTTCCCGGCTGCGTTTCTTGGTCGAGTCAGTCATAGATTTGAAGAATAATCGAAAACGAAGAGTTGGTAGCGCAAATGTATTATTGGAGCAGCAAGAAAAATTGACGAAGATTGTTCATTCTATTTTGATGAAGCGACATGGTAGATATCATTAATCACCGGGTTATGACTGCGACGATTACTCAGACTTATATGTACATGATGACAGGACACAGCAATGAGCCACTGCGGTGCTCATTAGACGAAATCAGATCAGTCAACAAACGTGGTCGTTGGTGGGTTGTTGGTGCTGCGTGGGTGGGTAATCAGCACAACTCTCCAGCCAATGAACCGCAAATGCAACGAGATGATGCAAGAGTATCAACAAGCACGGGTACCACAAATATGTCGACACTGGTAGAATTGGCTAGAAAACAAGGAATGAATACTGAAATCAGAAGAAACGTGTTTGTTGCCCTGATGTCAGCGGAGGTATGTTTTCTCGCACTTGGCTGTTCACGATTAATTGTTTTTGATCTGCGAAGAATTCCAGGACTGCGCAGATGCCTTATCTCGCCTTGACGCTCTAAAGCTATCGCCACCACGAGATCGAGAGGCAGTCAGAGTGCTAGTGCATTGCTGTACCCGTGAAAAGGGATTCAATCCATATTATGCACTAGTTGCTCAAGGACTAGTTGAACGTAATTTCGGCATGAAGATTACCTTTCAATATGCCTTATGGGATGCATTGAAAGAAATGGATGATGGAGGTGTTCGAAGGGCAGTACACCTGGCTCGTTTGTATGGGTACATGATTGTCAAGGGTGGGATGAATCTGAATGTGCTCAAGGTAAGAAGGCGCCTGCTTGTTTCGGTTGCTTGTCCCTTAGCTACAATACTTTGTTGGGTAGATTTTGAACTTTGCATCATTGACGGGAGCACAGCAGATTTTCTTGACCGCCTTGTTTGAAAAAATATTCAAATCGTCAGACAGCAGTGGCAGAAATAAAGGGGATGATGCATTGATTAGAGTGCTTATTGATGGAATCAAGGACAAGGTGGTCGCGGAAGGAGTGGCTCTCTTCTTGATTACATTCAAGAGCTCTGAAGGGAAAGCTGTTGTTGAGAAACGAGCTGCGTTGTTCCGTCAACGAATTTTAGAAATAGAGTGATACACCTCGCATTTAGAAGTTGGAAACAAAAACGCATAGATAGCTCGCACATTCACTAAGTACATATATTCACTCACTGGCATTGCATTATCAGTTGCTTCTATTGATATTTATCAGCAGCTTTTCTCCGATTAGTTTGATATCGGACCCATTGATAGGGTGTTCAGAAGTCTGGTAATGCGACAAATACAGGGATTCCAGATACGAAATGTTGTCCTACGCACCACCAATTTTTACAACTCCAAACATTTTCTGGAACAATTGCTTTTGACCTTTCCTATACGCCTTCAACCTCTCTGTAATTTTAATATATTCAGCTCGTAGCGCTGGATCTTTTGGTTCTAATTTCAGCGCAGCTCTAATATCATGAAGAGCCTTTTCAAACTCTTGTGCTGTGCAATGGACTTGCGCTCGGCGGTATAATGCTTTGGCGGATGCAGGTTTGATTGCAATGGCCTGATTTGCAATTTCGAGTAGTTTGAATGGCTGTGGATGCTTGAGTTTCAGATGGCAGGCAATCAGATTAAGATAAGCAGATAACAGCAAAGCGTCTGCTCGAGTTTTTTCTTCTGCTGTTGCGTCCGTGTCGTTCTGGAAGTAATTGACAATCTTGCGATTGGGCAGTCCATTATAAGTATGTGATGAAAATCCGATTTGAAGAGGCGTTACGTACCTGATCATACTGTCTCGCGGCGCTTCTCCACTTACCATCTCTGAACAACTCATTACCCGACACCCTACAATCCTCAGCTGCTTCAAATTTCTCCGTTTGACTCATATCCTCAGATTTCTTCTTCTCGTTCCACTCGTGGAGCGTTGCCTCAAATTCCAGCCTCTCGCCAGGCGCAATACCCAGCTCCTTGGTTTTGGTATTGCCATAGCCATAATCACCTGGTGCTTTGATGGTAGCTGATTCGCCCTTTTTCATTTTTTCTAGTGCTAGTTCTACTGCTTCCGGTAATCCACCAGATCCCAGGACGTACCAGCTGTCGACGATCGAGGTCACGCAGCTCTGGCTTGGGACGGCGGTACCCCTTATATTCACTCTCACGGCACATCTGTGTTTAGGTCGCTGCAGGCCTAGCATGTAGATTGAAGACGTCAATACGCAGAGTCGCATTTTCTTGACGGACAGGCACGAGGATATTTACCAACGCCATGCTTTATCGTCGTCTTTGTGATCTTGTCGCCATCCAGTTTTTCGACCTCATGCCAATCGAGCAACTCGTATGTATACTCTATGACGGCGTGAGGTGGAATATCACGAGATGCGTCGCCCGATGGCCCAAAAGCGTGGCCAGGATGGATTGTGATACGGCCTATTTCGCCCCTCTTGAAGGTTTTGATGGCGCTGCTCAAGAACGGTGGCATGGTGGACGCGTCAGCTCCGATTTCAAAGATTGCGTTTTCGGCCTTTTCGAAATGTGCATGTAATCCTTTGACTCGCCCAGTGTAGTTGACTGTAGTTGACAGTTTGGTGATGCCACGCATGATAAGCCCGATGAATGATTATGACGTACTTCGAACTTCCCATCCATCCTTTGGTGTTTGCCAAGCACTCGCGTCGGTCTTGATCATTGTCATGGTGACTTTCCCGTCATCTGTCAACGAGGTGACTGACTTCCAGCCCAGTAGAGTGACGTCGAACTCCAATGTTGAGTTTGGCGGTACCTTTGGTCCGGCGCCTGATAAGAGGAAGAGTCGTCGTCAGTGGTGTCAAATATGTAGATTCACCAAAGCTGAATTTACCATGAGCGCCATAGCCATATTCAGGAGCAATAGTGAAGCGGGCCTGTTCGCCCTTTGTCATGGTCTTTACACCTTCGTCCCAGCCCCTGATAACCTTACCTATAAAAAGTGGAAATGAGTTTTTGCCAGGTGTCGTAGACGCTTTGGCACGGAACCAAGGGCGCAGTACGTCTAAATACCTAGACCAAGCCGAAACGTGAAAGGGGTATCCACATTGTCAACAAAATCAAACACTTCAGCGGACCCAGCTAGTCTGCCGACATAAGTAACATAAATCTCGTCATTATTAGAGGGCTTCTCCGAAACAGATCCCACCTTAAGTATCACTTTGGTGACAGCACCGTCAGGAGTGACCTTGACTATTGTACCAACTTTGTGCTGCGTTGTTGTCGGCATGTAACTGGAAGCTTTCGTAAGTCTGTCAGACAGCACCGACGTCCTTGGCTTTACTATGTGTGGAGCGCTATTTCCAGCAGGACAAATTGGGTGGGGTGGTTCGCCCGTCGTGTCCATGCAATCTTCAGTGGTGATTGCGGTGGTGGGGAGGATGGTGAAAGCTGGGGGCTGGACCTGCTGGACACCTGGCTTTTCCATGGCGTCGTCAGCCATAGGAGAACCGAGATCAGGAGAAGGGGCATCAGCAGGGGAATCGATAACAGAGGCATCTCCAGCAGGAAAGTCAAAAACCGGAGAGACGTTCAGAAGCGATCCTATATCCATTCAGTCTTGATGCACTCCACCTTACTTGCGTCAGATGAACTAGTTGTGACAGTCATTTGGAGTTTTGATCATGTCACTTCGTGCCAATATGTCTTGCTTTGGAGTGACTGATATACCTGGTCGTGGAGACGTCAATCCCTAATAGTAGCCTACGATGCATTGTGAGCGTCGCCTGCGAGTATCTTGGGCGTGTCGCGCCCAAGCCCATCACATCCATCAAAATTGGAGGGCGCCTTTGATAGGTGTCTTACCTTTTAGATGGACTTGGTATGTCGCTACACGAGTGATGATACAAGCTGGTAGTCTGCAGTAGCACTTGCCGGTTATCGCTTTCCAAAAACGTCACTACTTGACGGGCTGCTTTCTGGAAACAGAAATACCCGGCCGGTCCATGATCTTCATCCGGGCCACGCAAGCCGGCCCGACGGAGAACACAGGCGTCCATGTCATCGCGTCCGAGGCTCGCCCCGGAGTGAGTAGAGTGGAGTCGCCACTCCGGTCACTTCAGTGCGGTCCGGGTCCCCTGCTTCGAACGCCGCAGACTCCCTATCCACTCCACTTTGGCATTTTTGAGTTTTCCCGCCTGTCACTCGTGTTTGCGGACTGGAAATTCCCGCGCACAAAAACTTTTCCCGCTTTTTGACAAATTATATCCGTTCAAAAAAGCATCCAGCGCTCGTTCCATTGCCACACCGGTTCCGTGAGGCGTCCCGTAAGCTGTCAGGGACTATCATCCCACGGCGTCGCTTTCTTATCAGAGTTATCTCGTGTCCACACGGTATGTTGGCATGTCCAGCAGCGCCTCCAACGACTTCTATCGGCTGTTTCAATCTGAAAAGGATGGCAAGTTACCGATAAACATTTCGACATACTTCGTACTGTCTGGCTGATGCTGCATATTGACCCTCTTCCGCGTACAACAAATCAACAGGAATTCAGCTTCAGTTGGATGAATTGACCTCTCTGCCTGCGGACCAAATTGCATTGAAATGTGATCAAGTACTAGCCCGAATCAACGGTCTACAGGAAAAGACAAATGCGGCCACCATTTACTTGCCATCCTACGACCAGCGACAGTTGGCACTGGTGCGTAAGCGGAATGACGAAAATGCCTTTCGCGCACACTCATAACGCAGCATCCTTAATCTAAAGCAAACGAAAGAGCTCATGCATGTGTTGGCAACAAATCGAGCACGGCTGGTTCCGAAACCCAAGTTCTCCTTCAAGTCAAAGAGAGCTACAAAAAACACTACTAATGTGCCATCGGCGGTCGTTTCTGATACGTCAAACTCCATGCCACACACACCGCATCTTGCTAATGGTACGTCGTTTGGGCACCAAAATCTACAGGCCGCTAACTCGCCTTCAGCGATTCGCAGTGTCGTACCAACCGTCACCAAACTCATTGTCGATAGCAAACCATTCTCATGCATACATGAAACCGTCCTATCAACAAGAAACTCACCAAGACGCGTATATACAGCATCTTGATTCTTGCATAGTGGACCTGCGGTCTGTGACTAATTTGGCTGCTGTGTATATCTCAGATCTACGTAACTGCATAGTAACTCTACCGCCCGTGAATGGATCAGTATGGGCAGATCAATGCCAATCCATGGTTTTGTTTGCGGCATGTCGCCAAGTAAGCTACGACGTGCTACGTTTGATGTTTGGATCGCAGCTGACACACCTCTAGTTCCGTATGCATCAAACCAGTAAAATCAGTGTCTATCTACACGTGGTGTCTCACCCAATCATTGAGCATTGTACCGCTGTTGCATTTGGGCGGTATGCATTCAACGACGCGTCATGTTTGAGGGTGAGTCATCACGTTAATGCCTGGATGTAAATACTGATGCTATACCGCATAAATCTAGGACGCACAGTTAGAGCCAGCCGTGAATCTCTATACATTGGTAGACGACTTTGACTGGTTAAAGCAGCAACAAAGTCCCAATTGGGCCGTCATGGGAGACGCGAAGCAGGCACAGGCACAGATTATATTGGATGCTATCAATATTGGTGCAGATGCTACAAAGGAAAATGTGGACACACTGGTGTCCCGATGGTGTTTAGACATAGCCGAATAAGAACAATTGCAGACGTTGGATGTTTGAGAATGAAAATGAGGAAATGAGTAGCAGAGGGTCTCTATAAGCTGAAACATATCAACGTACGAAATAATAATAGTGTAAAGTAAACATTCGTGTGGAATCAGGGGGCCTGAAGTCCACTTCAAATGTCTAGAATGTCCACAGTCAATAGTCTCTATCTTATTGGGCTCAACCAATCCATCGCTCCGTTCCCTTTAATTATTAGCTCATGCGATGATTCTACTTCAAAGACAACTTGGAAACTTATTCTTGCACGTTCGAGGAGCACTTAGTGGCAGACGTGCAAGAATGACCGATGCTGACGCTACGTTGCCCACATCAGGATGGATCAGCCTGAATGTGCCATCAAACGAGCTGCGAATCGATCCAACATTGGAAGCTGGCCAGTCATTTCAATGGCGCAAGACTGGTGGCATGAATGAATGGAGCTCCGTGCTATGCGGGAGACTGGTCACGTTGAAGCAGACCGGTATGTTGGGGATTACAGATCTTTGTGCGCACATCAGTTTCACACGCCGCGCCTTCACCTGCCAGAGAATGACATACTCTTTCGAGTGTATGCTCCGGGAGTCGAAGCCGCCGTGGCTGAGAATCTCCGGGATTACTTCCAACTGCATCAGAGCCTGGAAAGTCTGTACAAAGCGTGGGGCGAGTGTGACCTCAATTTTAAGAAGAAGGCTGCCTTTTTCCAAGGCATTCGAGTCCTGCGGTCAGCCATTGTGCGCACTGCTCTACCTGAGCAGCCTCTGACACGAGTCTCGTTTTTGTAGGCAAGATCCAGTTGAAACCGTGTTCAGCTTTATCTGCACATCCAACAACAATATTTCCCGAATAACAGGAATGGTACAAGAACAGCTCAAGTTATCCGTGCTATTGATTTACCTGACTCATGTTGCATTAATTTGTAGATTGATCGACTGTGCGAACGATTTGGCACATTCGTAGGTCGCCTACCAAATCACACTCCAGGGACCTCATCCGTCCAAACACTACGATGTTTTTACACCTTTCCGTCTCTGTCAGCGCTGGCTACTGATGGGATGGATGCCGAGCTGAGAGCGATGGGATTTGGATATAGAGGAAAATTCGTTGAAAAGGCGGCAAAAAAGGCACTTGAAAAGGGTGGCGATGCATGGCTCAAGTCCCTGAGAAACGTTTCCTACAAGGAAGCAAAGGTGGCATTGCTTGAGTTGAATGGAGGTGTGTCGACCTTGCGTCAAAACAGATCCCTGTTTTTCAGTCTGCCGTTGCTGATCATCCTATCTGCAGTTGGGCCAAAAGTAGCGGATTGTGTATGTCTCATGTGTCTTGATAAAGCAGGCGCTATCCCTGTGGATACACATGTTTGGCAGGTGAAATTGGCATGTGTGGTATCCGCTTGCACCACAAGTGCTCATTGCGCAAATCACTAGATTGCCAAGAGGGATTACAAGTTGGGAGGCATAACGACTAAAACCTTGACTGCCGGAGCGTACGACATGGTCGGAGACAAGTTCAGGGAGATATTTGGTAGCCATGCAGGTTGGGCGCATTCTGTAAGCTGTACTACCGTGTGCCATGCAGTGGTCTGGGAATTTTGGGTTCAAATCTCGTCAGCGCTAGGTCCTGTTCACGGCTGATCTGCGCCAGTTCAGTGACCGTGACACGAAAGTCTCGAACAAGAAAAGGCGGACAGTGATAGAAGAAGAAATCGAGGAAATAACAACGGTGGCAAGGGAGGTGGCAGCGGAGACCCTCCAACCGGAAACAAAGTATGATTCACCAGCTGAACGAGTCAAATCTAGAAGGAGAATCCGGGCACCTTTCTGAGTGGTAGGGAGCTGGTCTTGCATTATCCCGAGCGTCTCCTTGTGGGTAAATGTAACTTTAAATTATGTAGTCCTGTCGTTCTGAAGATTAAAAGTTGGGCATACCAGGTTCTCATGTAGACGAATTTGAGTCTGAGAGATGACAGAGACGCGAGTCCCACTGCTAGAGGACTAGTGGTGTAGGAATGCATAGACTGGTTGAATGTTTTTTTGGTTTTGTTGTCTCGTACGGGATAATCCGATAATCCGGGAAAATTTCGGCTGAAGAGTTTGAATATTTACACAATAGCATCCGCCCGATTGTCGGTTGAACCACTCAGCAAGCAACTTCTCGTGCTCACATATCCATTCCATCATTCTATGTACCGCTTGCCATTCCAGGATCAAGTGCCGCCAGGTATCAAAGTAAGTCTCTATGTATTACTTGTTCAAGTATCACATCGCTGGGTACTTACAATAACATTCCATCGACCTATGTATCCCCTTGACGCATTGCCAGACCTCTCGTCCACTTTGGTTGCTTTGCCCAAAGCATAAATTACAGCGTTTATGCACCATTTCAATAACTTCTGCAAATTCTTGTTCGTCGTAGTCATATTGACAATTCGTCCACCATATCATGTGTACACTCTGGATTAAACATGTATCACATGAGCACTTTTTTTCTCGATAGTGGTTGGAACGAAAGATACGTGTACTCTGTCTATGAGTGATTTATCTAATCTTCATAGTAGCATCACCGCATGTTGAAGTGTCACAAAGTAACCGGGCTAAGGGCTGCTGATCTGCAGCATCGCTATTGCAGCGTCTCGAGATTACCGACCATTTCCGTGTATGCGATGGGTGAATGATGTGTAAACCCCTGAATCACGTAAAGTAGATAGTAGTTTCTTTGTACACGATTTTTGTAGACTCATAACGTCAAATTGCTGAATAGCAGGAAGCGTAGTTCAGTGTCAATCAGTTCAGTCAGGTTATATTCAGAGCAATCCAGATCAAGGGCGCTGAATCGTCACACAGCACGCAGCCGTGTAGCGGGTTGTTCCTGTTTGCCGATGAAGAAGACCGATCGTTCCTGCTAGCTGCAAATTTGATGGCACGAAGTAGGTGATCGATGATGTTGGAGCCGATAAGATACGATCCAACACAAAAGCGTCACATGTAAGAATCATCATGCCGACAGGAGACATAGGCTTCTTTGAGAAGGTGGAAGACAATGTGTGGCAGACGTTGCTCCTCCTCCTCACCATCCTGCCTGAGGGAATGCTGGATGCAATGCTGGCTGCTCTGTTGCCATTCATGTTGAGGCTCGCCGTGTCTGAGGTAAGGGTACATGCCTTTTAGGCTATAGTGCATCGTGGTCCAGCTTCCTATCGCCGTTTGTAGCAGTATTATGCAGAATGGATACACATTCCCTCGGTCTATGCGATGGGTGTGTAGACGAATTTTGCCCGTACGAAGGATCGAATGTATCTGCAATGCAGGCGGAGGATTGTGCTCTATGCAATCGTGGTTGTGGACTCAAGCGTCTATGGACAAGCGTAGCAGCATGTTGTAACCAAACTCCATCGCTACAAAACTAGCAAATGGTTGGCTTTTGTGTAGGATACATATCGTCAGCCTTCTACCTACCGCTCCTAGTCATGAACTACGTCTGGGGTGCCACTGCGGACAGGTATATGCACCACAAGGCGTGCGCACCTCATTGGGAAAATTCACCAGATTTACCATAGATATGGGAGATACCCGGTACTAATAGCAGGGTTGGTAGTCATGATAAGCACCTCCTTATATCTGTCATTTGCCACCACATTCTGGGGTATATTCATAGCGAGATTCGTGGCTGGCATTTTTGGAGCAAACTCGACCATAGCTAAAGGAACGATAGGCCTGATACATCAAGATAACTCAGCGAGAGCGGTTTACTTTGCTCTGTACTCAGTATTGTATGGAGGAGCTGGCCTAGTTGGGCCAGTGTTGGCTGGTTTGTTGGCCGAGCCTGCCAAACAACCCAATTCGGGTTTGGCTCAATGGAAATTCTTCCAGGACCATCCATACTCGCTACCACCAATCGTTGCAGCAATGCTGGGGGGATTCGTACTGGCTGTATCCATACTCTTCTTCAAAGAGCCATCGCCATACAAGGCAATTTCTGTTGATGATGAGTCAGATTCTGATGTGGAGATTGAAGATGACCCAGAAGGCCAGGGCGTATCAGTACCAACTGGATCATCAGATCGAAGATCGGGTTCATTGACTCGTAACGAACCAGTTAGACGAGCAAAACGCTCTAGAAGGCGGAAACCCTCAGAATCTGCAATAGCCTCACCAGATGACCTATCACCATATTTTTCTTCCAGCGGATTGTTACCACCATCCTACCCGACATCGACCATCACCGTGCCATCAGGTGCAACCAAAGTCGTGATCGGAGAAGAAGCAATAGTCCGAGCAGATCGCTCAATTACCAGAACTGGCTCTAGAGGCAGCATTTATGGAAGCAGCAGTAGAAGGACGTCGAGTAGAGCAACCACAGCGACGTCAAGAGACGCGCTGCTAGAAGTCAAACCGACACTAGCCTTGTCAAATATCTACGTTGCCTCATTCTTGTACTCGCTGATTGCACTATGTCAAATGACATATGTAACCGCCACACCATTGCTCCTATCCTCATCAGTGGCCAATGGAGGCCTGGGTTTCCCAGCGATAGAGACCGGCATACTAGCATCCATGCTGGCGTTGAGCAAGCTCTTCACTCAGATATTCGTGTTTGCCCCAGTACATGCAAGACTAGGAACCGTAAATTGTTATAGATTTGGAATGGGGATTCTGGTTATACCTCTACTAGCATCGCCGCTCCTGTATATATTAAGTAACACCTCATTGTGGTTTGGCGTCATTACGTTCCAGCTGCTGCTGGGACTCGGTGAAGGGCTAGCGTATTTGTCGGCCTTGATCATTATAACAGACTCTTCGGGGGGTGACTCGCAAGGCACCGGACATGGGTTTGCGTCCGCTTTGGCTGCTGGTATGAGGGCCTTTGCTCCAACCGTTGCAGGTAATTCGTGAATACTTTACGTTTCATGTCACACCGTGACCTTGTATGTCGTCTATAGGTTCATTGTGGTCCATCAGTCATATCTTTGTATTCATCATCTGCGGAGCTTTTGCCATGGTGGGATTATCCTTGGGAGGTATTGCTAATACCATTGCGACAAGGCAATCGCGCATTAGGTTGAGTACAAGTGCACCAGACCCTACCGGTGGCAACGCGCATGCTACTGCTATCTTTGGCAACCTGGGTAGCAACGGGACAAGCATAGCCATCCCCTGTTAATAAAGCACAGGCTACAGAAAGCTGAACTGGTATACTCACGGACCTCGAATTATGTAGGGATTTCATGTATATTTATTTTCAGTACATATAGCTGAAACACATCTGTACACCTGTATACCTGATCGTCTTCAAACGTAGAGGCTGCTAAGCATGTGAATCGGATTCATCGTTTTCTTTTTCTTTTTTTTTCGACCGGGAAGTCTTAGGAAGAGAGACCCTTGCTGTCCTCTTTGCGAGTTGGCTTTTTAACCACCTTAGGCTTGAAAGGTGATATCTAATCCCTAAGGACGCAACCACTCCGCATCCTAAGTACAGGCAGGCACCCTTTCGGGTAGTGTGGGAGTTTCACCCACTAAAACTCTCCCCATGCTCCGGTTTGGTCTAAGGTGTTAGCAACACGACCCGTCTTACGAGAATTTCTCGCTTTGACTCTTGGTGGATCGGGAGTGATATTCACTTCACTCCAAATTTTTCTTCTCAGCTTTGCCAGGACTTCCTCAGCAAACTTTGCCGTCTTAACGCACAGCGGGGTTTCCGTACCATCTGATTGTAACCAATCTGATGCCTTAGCCCCTTTAATCTCCCCACCTAGGAGATAGTTACTAATTACCTTAGGCTCCAAACCTTCATTGCCAATTAGACGAAAAGGCTTTTGAGTATCTCCTCGTTTATGCCACATTTAGTTCGAATTTCGGAAAAAGATGAGCATTGGGCGATTATGTGTTCCAGTGAAGTTTCCTTCTCCTTCCCACAAAAAGCACATTTATGGTTCCATCCAGATTTAAGTCTTAACCCCATGTTATCCGCTTTCATTGGGGTAAAGACCGCTCCCACACGACATTTTAGTAAGGCTTGCGTCCCTGACGGGTACCCCAAACTTCTACTTAATATCTGGATATGCTCTCTAGTTTTTTCGAAACCCGCTCCTGAATATGTCTGCATACTTAGCGTCTTTAAGGCCAACTTCCTCTTCATCTTAGTCGCTGAGGTGTCGATTATGCCTTCCTGCTCTGTCGTGTTTCTGATGGTCTTACTTCTTGAGAACCAGGAGTTTGTCGTCCTCCTGGCTAGAGCTAGCTTCGCGATCCATGTTTTGAGTCGTTGAGTGTCGGGTATTTCACCTCCGCTCTTGCTACTGCTAGGCGTGCTTTTTCGGTTCTTCTTCCAACAACGAAATGGAACAACTTTCGGAGACCTAGTTCCGCTCTTAAACATTCGAGGCTCGTCATAATGCTTTTGTGGATCTTGACAGATTCCTAGCAGGTTTCCTCCATTGCCATTAATCGTTAAGGACTTAATATTCAGGCTCATGAAGTTAATCCCATATTTCGAAACCGACTTTGCTACTGCTGTTTTTCCGTCTGTTACCGAGTGTCTTCTAATGTACGTGCGGTGCTCGCGGTGATGCCACCGCGTTCTCAGCTGTGACTTTAATTCAGCAAGCAGCGTTCTTGTCATCTCTTCTCTGCAGGTTATGTCGAATCGGGTCAAAGTGGAGCTGTCCTTATGTTCCAGAGTGGACCTTCAAGAAGGTATTCACTACGTTCTCACCCATTTGCCAATGCCTTTTAGAATAGAAATGTTCGCGCATTCCTACCTTGGTAGCATTGGGCTTTATTCCGACGGGCGGTCGTACGCAAGGGTTTGAAAGATCCCCCAACTTTTTAAACTCGTTTACGCGAACGCCAGGGCTTGTTTTTCCAATCTTGGGTCTAGAGTTTAAGCTAAGTTCTAGACTTGCAGTAGCGAAGTTTAGCCATAAGGTAGAGCTGCCATCTCCAACCTTATGTTACCGGGGAGGACCACGCGGAGGTATTCGTTACATTCCGTACTCGCCAGGCTATTACAGACATGTTTGCTTATTATCCAGGAATATTTATCATCACTCTTATGCATTCGTTAATCAGACAAATCACTCCACCAACTAAGAACGGCCATGCACCACCACCCATAGAATCAAGAAAGAGCTCTCAATCTGTCAATCCTTCCCATGTCTGAACCTGGTGAGTTTCCCCGTGTTGAGTCAAATTAAGCCGCAGGCTCCACTCCTGGTGGTGCCCTTCCGTCAATCCCTTTAAGTTTCAGCCTTGCGACCATACTCCCCCCGGAACCCAAAAACTTTGATTTCTCATAACGTGCCGAACGAGACATTGAAAATATACTCGTCCGATCCGTAGTTGGCATAGTTTATGGTTAAGACTACGACGGTATCTGATCGTCTTCGATCCCCTAACTTTCGTTCTTGATCAATGAAAACATCCTTGGCAAATGCTTTCGCAGAAGTTAGTCTTTCATAAATCCAAGAATTTCACCTCTGACAATTAAATACTAATGCCCCCAACTATCCCTATTAATCATTACTTCAGTCCT
Source organism: Synchytrium endobioticum (assembly GCA_006535955.1). Lineage (NCBI taxonomy): Eukaryota > Fungi > Chytridiomycota > Chytridiomycetes > Synchytriales > Synchytriaceae > Synchytrium > Synchytrium endobioticum. The sequence continues at coordinate 58,208 of QEAN01000048.1, read as the reverse complement.
AGAAACCAACAAAATAAGACTAAAGTCCTATTCTATTATTCCATGCTGTAGTATTCAAGCGTATGCCTGCTTTAAACACTCTAATTTCTTCACAGTAAATATCCTGGTTCCCCACAGGCACTCAGTTAAGAGCACCTGGATTCCCCAAGTAAATGGAGCTCAACCAGAGCAGTACTGACCTTGCGATCGACCACCCAGCCAAGCCCAAAATTCGACTACGAGCTTTTTAACTGCAACAACTTTAATATACGCTATTGGAGCTGGAATTACCGCGGCTGCTGGCACCAGACTTGCCCTCCAATTGTTCCTCGTAAAGGGATTTAAATTGTTCTCATTCCAATGACAAAACTCATAGAGCTCTGTCTTGTTATTTCTTGTCACTACCTCCCCGTGTCAGGATTGGGTAATTTGCGCGCCTGCTGCCTGCCTTAGCTGTGGTAGCCATCTCTCGAAGCTCCCTCTCCGGAATCGAACCCTAATTCTCCGTTACCCGTTAAAACCATGGTAGGCCTCTATCCTACCATCGAAAGTCTGATAGGGCAGAAATTCGAATGAACCATCGCCAGCGTAAAGCTATGCGATTCGAGCAGATATTATGAATCACCAAAGAACGGTTGCCCGGTTGGTTTTTTATCTAATATATACGCCTCTCCATAACGTCAAGGCTTTGTGCATGTATTAGCTCAAGATTTTCCTCAGTTATCCAAGTAAGAAAACGATCATGTAGATTGTTTCTGATATAATGAGCCATTCGCAGTTTCACTGTATTGACATTTATACTTAGACATGCATGGCTTAGTCTTTGAGACGAGCGTGCACTACTGGCAGGGTCAACCAGGTAACTAGTTAACATTTCTTTGCGATGCCACCCGGAACCGAGTAACAAAA
>QEAN01000048.1:13426-55926 GCA_006535955.1 Synchytrium endobioticum | reverse complement strand
TACACAATTCGAGTTTGTCAAAAGGTGTTTGTTGTGGAAACATTCTAAAAAAAGTGAGCGTAAAAAGCTTCAAATTTGAGCAATCTACTCTGGGGTAGTATCGCCAATACCTTCCAAACATGGAGGAGGGGGGGTTCAAAAAGATTCTCAGACAGACATGCCGACTAGAAAGCCGGCGCAAGGTGCGTTCAAACATTTATCATTCACAGTTCTGCAATTCGTGATACGTATCGCATTTCGCTGCGTTCGTCATCGTTGCGAGAGCCAAGAAATCCGTTGCCAAAAGTTGTTTAATAATTGTTGTATTATTTTATCAGCCAAGAGTTTAAAAGCCAAAAAGTTTATAGACTGTGGGCAAGCCGTTCACATACACCAAAGCTCCACAGAGCTTGGATATGAAAAATTCAATGGGAAAACATCCCCACATCCACTTGCCCAAGAACAGTTTCAAACAGTTCACATGGTGTTGGAACAATTGAACGCCCCACAGGACGTCCAACTAGGCCTTGTGTTAATGATCCAACCGCAGGTTCACCTACGGTTACCTTGTTACGACTTTTACTTCCTCTAAACGACCAAGTTTGACCAACTTTTCAAAACGTCAGAGCCGCAAAGCTCCAACAGCTCAATCCGGAGGTCTCACTAAGCCGTTCAATCGGTAGTAGCGACGGGCGGTGTGTACAAAGGGCAGGGACGTAATCAACGCAAGCTGATGACTTGCACTTACTAGGAATTCCTCGTTCATGTCCAATAATTGCAATGGACAATCCCCATCACGACAAAGTTTTAAAGATTACCCAGACCTTACGGCCAAGGTGAATACTCGCTGTCTTTGTCAGTGTAGCGCGCGTGCGGCCCAGGATATCTAAGGGCATCACAGACCTGTTATTGCCTCAAACTTCCATGAATTTGCATCCATAGTCCCTCTAAGAAGTGCTACAAGGAACAAATTGTTCCCGTCACTATTTAGCAGGTTAAGGTCTCGTTCGTTAACGGAATTAACCAGACAAATCACTCCACCAACTAAGAACGGCCATGCACCACCACCCATAGAATCAAGAAAGAGCTCTCAATCTGTCAATCCTTCCCATGTCTGAACCTGGTGAGTTTCCCCGTGTTGAGTCAAATTAAGCCGCAGGCTCCACTCCTGGTGGTGCCCTTCCGTCAATCCCTTTAAGTTTCAGCCTTGCGACCATACTCCCCCCGGAACCCAAAAACTTTGATTTCTCATAACGTGCCGAACGAGACATTGAAAATATACTCGTCCGATCCGTAGTTGGCATAGTTTATGGTTAAGACTACGACGGTATCTGATCGTCTTCGATCCCCTAACTTTCGTTCTTGATCAATGAAAACATCCTTGGCAAATGCTTTCGCAGAAGTCTGATTCACGGCATCAACCACCCATTGGCACTAGGTGCCTCTGGACAGTCCTTTTCCCGCAAACCAAACTGACATTGACTCGGGGAAACCCAGAAAATGCACAACTTGAAACAAAGTTGCTGATTTCTAGCCCCCATGACTGGTTTCAAGCGCTTCCCTTTTGACAATTTCAAGCACTGTTTAACTCTCTTTTCAAAGTTCTTTTCATCTTTCCCTCACGGTACTTGTTCGCTATCGGTCTCTCGCCATTATTTAGCTTTAGATGGTATTTACCACCCATTTTAGGCTGCATTCCCAAACAACCTGACTCTTTGAAAGTGTATCACATGGGTCTAGTGGCCCAGTCGTTTACGGGATTGTCACCCTCTGTGATGCTTAAATCCTGAAGACTTTGACCGGCACTATTCCCGAAAACACTTCTAGAAACTACAATTCGGCCCCTAGAAGGGGGCAGATTTAAAATTTGAGCTATTCCCACTTCACTCGCCGTTACTAGGGGAATCCTGGTTAGTTTCTTTTCCTCCGCTTATTGATATGCTTAAGTTCAGCGGGTCCTCCTGTCTGATCTGAGACCAAGTTCTTTGAGAATAGTCTGCCTCACACACCACATACACAATTCGAGTTTGTCAAAAGGTGTTTGTTGTGGAAACATTCTAAAAAAAGTGAGCGTAAAAAGCTTCAAATTTGAGCAATCTACTCTGGGGTAGTATCGCCAATACCTTCCAAACATGGAGGAGGGGGGGTTCAAAAAGATTCTCAGACAGACATGCCGACTAGAAAGCCGGCGCAAGGTGCGTTCAAACATTTATCATTCACAGTTCTGCAATTCGTGATACGTATCGCATTTCGCTGCGTTCGTCATCGTTGCGAGAGCCAAGAAATCCGTTGCCAAAAGTTGTTTAATAATTGTTGTATTATTTTATCAGCCAAGAGTTTAAAAGCCAAAAAGTTTATAGACTGTGGGCAAGCCGTTCACATACACCAAAGCTCCACAGAGCTTGGATATGAAAAATTCAATGGGAAAACATCCCCACATCCACTTGCCCAAGAACAGTTTCAAACAGTTCACATGGTGTTGGAACAATTGAACGCCCCACAGGACGTCCAACTAGGCCTTGTGTTAATGATCCAACCGCAGGTTCACCTACGGTTACCTTGTTACGACTTTTACTTCCTCTAAACGACCAAGTTTGACCAACTTTTCAAAACGTCAGAGCCGCAAAGCTCCAACAGCTCAATCCGGAGGTCTCACTAAGCCGTTCAATCGGTAGTAGCGACGGGCGGTGTGTACAAAGGGCAGGGACGTAATCAACGCAAGCTGATGACTTGCACTTACTAGGAATTCCTCGTTCATGTCCAATAATTGCAATGGACAATCCCCATCACGACAAAGTTTTAAAGATTACCCAGACCTTACGGCCAAGGTGAATACTCGCTGTCTTTGTCAGTGTAGCGCGCGTGCGGCCCAGGATATCTAAGGGCATCACAGACCTGTTATTGCCTCAAACTTCCATGAATTTGCATCCATAGTCCCTCTAAGAAGTGCTACAAGGAACAAATTGTTCCCGTCACTATTTAGCAGGTTAAGGTCTCGTTCGTTAACGGAATTAACCAGACAAATCACTCCACCAACTAAGAACGGCCATGCACCACCACCCATAGAATCAAGAAAGAGCTCTCAATCTGTCAATCCTTCCCATGTCTGAACCTGGTGAGTTTCCCCTCATCGTTATCTTTTCTTTGAGACCCTCCCGCCCTTGGGTTTTGCTCTAGGTCCCGCATTTTTCCTGCTTGTATCGGTCAACTCGGAACCGAACCCTCTGCCAAACGCCTTCTTCGCCTTCTTACTACCGCCAGCCTGCTTGCTGTTCGCGGTCGGTCTAGGCGTCACTGATCCTATTTTCTGTGGTCGCGATGCCTTCTTTACCGCTCTGGCTGCCAATTTCTGCGATAATGGATTAACATCATCTTTGCGTGCTTCGAAATTTCGACGTTGTTTCCGTGTTTGTTGCCGCTTGGGTTGTGCGGGCTATGCGCATTTGACAGAGCTTAACAAGAGGACTCTCACAATGGACGGTACGACATATACCTTGACAGCATTCTTGCCACTCTGCTGCGCATCCTTTGGCACTGACGATATCGGCGCGTTTTTTGCATTCGCTAAATGGAGCGTGTGAGTGACCCAGAACAAAAACCAAACCAGCACCCGTATGTGTTTGCACCAACCTAGCGACCTCGCTTTATCAGAAGTGTTCTGGAACCACGTTCGGGCAGGTCTGCCCATGATCTCATCACTGTGCACCATCATGTTTGTTGCTCTGGCGGCCTCCATTTCGGCTCTGCCCATCTATAACAGAAGCACATCAGCGCCCCTGCCGCAGCAAGCAGACAAAGGCAATCCCGCACCTCTTTCTCGAGCCCCTCCTCCTCAATAACTCTCTCGACAATGTCCTTTGCGGCATCAACGAGCCGCTTGAACATGCCGACCACGACGCGCTTGACGCTGCGGTACGAGACATCGCTTTTCGCATTCTTCAATGCCATTTTGACCATGCCCCGATCCGACTCGCTGACCAACGATATCGCGGTGCCTGCGTCGCCGGCGCGAGCGGTGCGGCCGACGCGGTGCACGTACTGGGCGTAGGTGGCTGGCAGCGACATGTTGATGACGGTCTTGATGCCTGGTACGTCCAGCCCCCGAGATGCCACATCCGTCGCGATCAGGTACGGCGTGTCAGAGGACTTGAATGACGAGAGCGCCTGCAGACGCTGCGCTTGATGCAGGTCGCCGTGCAGTTCGCCTGCTTTCAGCCCAATGACGCCGAACAGGATACGTAGTCTGTGCGCCAGCACTTTGGATTTGACGAATATGAGTACCCGCTCGGTGAAGCTGCGTTTGCACAACGCCATGACGATGGGGATTCGGTCCTTCTCGTCCCTGATGCGCACGAACTGCTGCGTGAGGCGAGCCGCGATCGCCTCGTTCGAGTTGATGAAGAGACGCACGGGCTGCTTGAGCGACAGGGCTACAAGGTGGTCGATGTTGTCGGTCATGGTTGCACTGAACAGCATCGTCTGGCGGTTGCGGGGTGTGGATTGGACGATCTGCGTAAGCTCCTCGTGGAACCCGGCGTCCAGCATCCTGGTGTCTGCAGAGTTAGTTTGAGTTTGGGACGAGCACAACGCGAGTGGACGGACCTGTCTGCTTCATCCATGATGAGGATCTCGACATGCTCAACACCCCATCCGCGCGCATTCCGCAGATGGTCAATCAAGCGGCCAGGTGTCGCGACTACGACATCGGGCGCCTTGCGCAGCTCGGCCTCCTGGCGCTTCACATCCAGCCCACCCACACATAACGTGCATGTGATATCTGTGAATCTGGCCAACGCTGCCACGGATGCGTGGCACTGCACGCCTAATTCTCTCGTAGGGACCAGAATCAGTACTCTCGTCATAGCTGCATTTTTGGGTCTGTATAACAACCGCTCTAAAACCGGGATCAAGAAAGCAGCTGTTTTGCCCGACCCTGTAACTGCCGCTGCACAGATGTCTCGGCCTCGTAATGCGACGGGGACCGCCCGAGACTGGATGGGTGTCGGTGTTGAATATCCTGCGGCTGTGATGCCCTTTAGAATGGGTCGTGATAGTTTCATGTCTGCAAAGGATCCGACCGCTGGTAGGTCTGCTGCTGATGTAAAGAATTCGGAAGCGTGTTTCTATATATGGATGTTTGGTGAGCCGCGGTGCATAGTGACGATGAAACGATGCGACAGTACCTTTGGCAGTATAGTATCCTTCAAGTCTTCATTGTCCGCATACAGCTCATCCGAATCTATAGTTGCTTTCAAGTCCTCTATGCTAGTGTACTTGGCTTTTTCCAGTGAATCGCCATCGCCATCGCCGTCTAGGTCGTCACCGGCCAGTGATTCCGGATCATTTTCGTCAGCATCCGAGTCTTCATTGCCGGATACCGAAGAGGCTATGTATTGTGCATGCATGAGTAACCTTGCTTCGGGTCAATGCGTCTAGGTTAGGTACCATCCTCATGATCTCGGTCATCTGATCTGATGTCTACGCCTTCCATATAAGCATCGTCGCCACTAACGTCACCGTCTCCCTTGATTTGCTTTTGTTCGTCTTCATCATTGTCGTGCTTGCCGTTAGTAGTCCCATCACTGCCACCATTTGCGGCAGCATTCATCATAGTGAGTCGTGGGCCTAATCCCTGCGCTTTCAGATTGGCAATCTTCTCATCAACAGATGTGAATCCGGGGCGAGTCTATATTGTCAAATGGTTGCACGATACATGGATTAGTCGGTGATGGGATGAGCAACCAACGTGGCGACATACAGCTCCTTTGGCCCAATCCAGCACCAGATTGAAGTTCCAGGATGCACTTATATTACTGATATCACCACCATCGGCGTCGAATTGGAAGGTTGGGTTCATGGCACTCTTGTCGCCTGATTCGTCATCGGTGTCATCATGGGCGGTGGATACTTTGGACTTTTTGCTCTTTGCATGCTGGTAATTAACTGACTTTGCTGTGGTTGGTATGACCGACAGTGGTCGTTTCCGCTTGGTTTTCAGGACACTTGATATCTTGTCATTGGCGAGGGTTGGTGGGCCTTCAGCAGGCTCGTCTATAGTGGGGATGAGTGCGGTCGGATCAAACATGACCACTCTCCTTTGCTCCTGTGCTGCTGTAGAGATGAACAAGGCAAAATACTCGCTTTTTTTGTGTCGGTTTTCACGATGTTTGGACCACACGATGACGGAAAGAGGGCGCGACAACGTGAACAGACGGTGTAGCAGGAACGGGCCGATTAGTACGCCCGGTGCATCGTACTTTTTTGTATTATAACTTAAATAAGCTCAATATACACTACCGATAATTACCATGTTCCAAAGGGACATTCGGAAAGTTCGACAATTCTCCTTCCTTGCCCCGTTCGTGCCCTTTATTAAGAGCGGCCATTGCAAATACGGCAGCGACACCAGCGTCCGCTTCAGAGTTAGCTACGACAACATCGGGTACTTCATCAAGCACCTTAATATCGTCGTTAGGATTGATTACAGTGGTCGTGACACCAGCACCGATCTTGCTGGCACTACTAAGAACCGAAGCCCTTTTTCTTGGTGATAGTGCTATCACAGTTGGGGGTGGACGAATCCAATACGACGGATACGATTGGGACCTGAAGAGGTTGTTAATGATGAGGGTTACGAAAAGTAAAATGAGGGTAGAGAAGAGGGCTGGGACTAGCACAAACTGGTATTTTAACCTCCTAATGATGATATCGATAAGATTGGAAGCGGGGGATGATGAATCTGGAGAGTCAACAGAGGTGATCCAGCACCTCCAGTGAAATTAGGACGTACGTACCAGATTGACTCCCCTCCAAAAACAGCAGACAGAGCTGTGGCACCACCAGGGGGATGCACGGTCTTTGTCAATTGCATAATAAGGATGGTAAATGCAACCGCTAATCCAGCAGCAATCCATTTATAGTTATTCCATCCTGCGGTTTCATAGCCATGCGTTACGCTACTAACTATTAATTGCATGGATACTCCTACAAAAGCACCTATCACGTGTCCTCCAATTAATTGACGAGGTCTAGAGGGCTCGGTAAAGATGTAAGTAGAGAAGAAAGAGGTTTTCAGTTGTTTCACTATGCCACTCAACTGTGTCAAGGGACTGTCTGGAGCCGAATAGAGAAGCACGCAGGATGCTCCTACAGGCGATAGTACTAACATATGTGTGATATAGAGTTATTGGATATCAGGGCTGAATAGGAAGGCACGACACCACGTCGCCGATCATGAAATTAAGCGATCGACTGCTTACCAGCAGGATATACATCTGGAGCAAAGGACGGGATCAATGTGAATGCACTCAGAGAACCTATGCATTGATGATCGTGGGGAAATTGTTATGATGCGGCATAGTCATTAGGCCCAAAGTCATCAACTCAATCCCGATTTTCATCGAGAACATGTTTTGCGGTTCCCAATTGGTCAGGCAACAATGCTACGTACCAACGGCCTATTGTGAATGAGTGGGGCATTAGCCCATCAGACTAGAAATGGTTGACCCTCTAGCCAATTTAATAAAGCTAATGAAATGCTATAAAAGGAGCAACAAATTGTGGATTTTATGCGCTACTTGCGATGAATGCTCCTAGGAATCCAGCCAGAACTTCAGTGACGGAGGGTATGGCAGGTAGGAGACCTCGCGGATGTTCTCGTCCAAGTATTCGCAACCAAAGTCTAGACAATGAGATCATTCTCGAGAGGAGCAACGGAGTGGTGATTGGGCTATCGTGGGGGTTACATGAGCACGAGTAGGTAGACGATCATGTTGACCCTGATAGAAAACTGGGTTGCTGGACGTTACCCAGGTCTTGGCGAACTCATTGAGCTGGACGAGCTAACATTACATAGAGCCACAACACACTACACAACTAGATGGCTGTGATCACGCTCATACATACATTCCAAGTGTATGGTTAAGTAGCTCAAGTCGCTTTTACGAGCTTTCTACTTTGGTCTGTACGGATGTGTTCCATGAGCGGGGTGTACAGACCCAACATGTTCATTTGCACCGTACCTACGATCTACGGTCGGATCGCGCAACCATGTTTCGAGTTTTATTTTCCCTGCTTAGACTTTTTCACTTTCTTGGCGGTGGATCGATCCTCGGGGCTTGTCGATACAATCTGCCAAAGCCGGAAGCACGAGTGTAAAGATGCGTGGCACTAGGTGATCCCAGCACTGTTTCGCTACAAGAATATGTATGGAGTGGACCCAATTGGAGTGGACTTCACCTCCTTGGTGATCGCTTTGTCGTGAAGTTGCGCGTGATCAGTGAATTGTATGTACCGAGACGCAAAACTAATTATACGAGCCGCTGCCTAACTACTGCCGCCGTCGGCCCTTGCGACTAACCAGTTCGAACCCATCCTCGTCAATTATTGGACCTCGATCGACCTGCATTTCCTCAACACTTTTGTTCTTACTAGTACCGCTATGACTTGATGATGACGCAGCACAGACAGATATGTCACCGTCCATGGCATTATCATCATCATCATTATCCTCTTCGCAATCACCGTCGACATCGTCACAATCACTGCCTTGCATTCGACTCATCCCCACGGCCTGCATGCCACCACTACTCTCCCTAACAACACCTCTCAATCTCTCCAACTCACTGATATCGCCTTTATTCACAATCATATCGAAGCACTTGATCATGCTTTTAGCGACCTGTAGGCCGGACTCATCTTCCAGACTGATTTTCAGAACACTGATGAAGTATTCTTCTAATCCTTCTGCTATGTCATATGCATCGAGAGTAGTATACGGTGTGGACATGATATGGGATAGCACATCATCCAGCAGCGTCGATGCCAATTGGGCTGTTGATGGGCCTGCTGTCTGATGTGAGATTGCGATTTGCAGAGCAGTCCAGCGATGGAAGATGAGGTGCGCGGCTTCGCGGAACTGCGTCTGCGAATGATTCGGATGGTGCTGCGTTACAGTCATGCCCTATCTATGTCGGAACAGTCGCTGCAGCTGATGTCGACTTTGGTGTTGGAAAAAGGGGTGAAAGCATTGCAGAGACAGATAGCATTCAAACGTCACCATGCAGTCGCTGTCCTTGTGTCTACGGCATCTGCATGCAGCGAGGGTCTGCACCATACGAAGCATCATACCTACTACAATCGTCAGAGCATTCTCAACAACTCGCTTCAATCGAGATGGGTTAGGTGACTTTTTTGACGACCAACATGCTGGTTGGAGATGGAAGGATGATCCATTAGGTGCCATCATCATGCTCCATAAAAGCGCCAGCACTCTCTACTAACTCCTTTTCTTTCACGCAAAAGGTCGTCCCTGGGAAGCATCAGAATTGCGAAACAAGTCCTTTGAAGACCTACATAAACTGTGGTATGTTTGTATAAAGGAACAGAATCTATTGGCGTCTCAAGCTGAGGAAGCCAGGAGATATCGATTAGTCTTTCCTCATGTAGCGAGGATGAAACGCGTAAGTGTATCTGAACCCGGTCGATGTTTGGACACTCTATCAAACAGATGGCTGATCTCGCTCGTGCTACTCTTAATGGACTAGCTAAGAATGACTATGTCTCGTATCAAATTGGTGCTATGGGAGCGCCATCAACAATACAACCAGGCTTTGAACATAGTAACGAGAGAAGCCAAACGAGAGGAATTATTACAGCAGATGATTGCCAGGCAAACAGAATCATCAATCAATCCTGACGAAAATCAGAGTACCGGGAATGTCAGCACTGACACGGTCGACGAGGTTGCACTGGAGCAAGCCTTGGCGCAAAAAATGCCTTACAAACCACCGTCGGAGAAAGTGAAAAAGATATTAGAAGAAGAGCAGAGGGGTCCCAGGAGACCTCGACATTTCAGTTTTATCAAACCTAAAAGACAACTAAACAATAATCCATCAATATCAAAGTTTATCGTTTGATTGTACAAGGAAATTACACCTGTATCATAACAATACATCTGGCATCTTTTAACTAGTATGCTAGCAGTTCTGAAGTTCCAATAGCCACCTCTTATATACCGCCATAAACCGAGCTACGAATGCTTCCAAGTGTATGATAGGCTTTGATCCCAACCGTATTTGGTGCTCCTATTGTATCGAAAGGGTCTGTGATAGAGAATATTGCTGGCTCTATTATCGGCAATCGGGCTTACGAATTGAGCTGCCAATTCAACGATTTTCCCTTTCATGTCATCTGAAACATTCTTGATCAACATGAATGCCAGGGTCTGTAGTAAAGTCAATGCCAAAGACATGCGTCGCACGAGGTTTGAGGATTGCACGAAAGCTTACTCGAATGATGGTATCTGCCGGAATCATGTGTGTCAACAGCTCGTAAAAATGCCCACGAATAGAAAGCAACCTGCAAGAGTTTCCGCAACGTCATACGAAATCCGGTTTGCGTCATATAAATCCAAAACACATACTGGGCTGGAGTTTGCTCCTGCAAGATGGATCGAGCAACACCAGCAATAAACTCCTCCCAGTCAGGTACAACCACTTCTTGATTCTCTTGAAACGGATATTGCTGAACTTTGGCAGCTTCCAACATCAATGCGGCCCGTCGCATGTTCCCATTGGACTCTTCTGCTACTCTGCGGGCAAAATCTTCTGGCAGCTGGATCTTTTCTTTGTGTGCGACCCGTTGGAGTCCTGTTGCAATCTGCGTATGGTGAGGCAAGTTAAAGCAGAATTCAAGTATTCGGCCACGGCGCGACAACAAAAAGCATGCCTCGGCAACGCTAGGTGCGGGCACCCGCACAAGCAGACATCGAGACCGAATTGGTGATATAATTTTTGATGTTGAATTGCAGCACAATATTATTCGTAAGTTTGTCATATACTTTTCCATTGTTCTTCGCAGTCCTGCTTGAGCATCTCGTGATAGTGTATCTGCTTCATTGATGATGACAACTAAGCTTGGCACAATGTGGTTAATACTCAACGTTTCGTGATAGCCGACTGCGGGATGAGACCCAGAGAGACGTGGGAGAGCAAGGAGCTTGGAAGCGCTAACCTTTGAAGCTTCGTTTAGCTGATTGATCAACCTGTTGAGTCTGTCCAATATCCTTGAGTAGATCTTGCACAATGACACGATCATATATTCCAACATCACTATTTAATTCCGAAACGTTCTTAGCTTCCGCTTTCTCGATAATGACGTCCTCCATTCATCACCACCTAGGAGTCAGTTCAATATGATAATTCGACGAGACAATGTGAATCTCCTTCTTGACTCCAGACGGCGTGGTGAATATCTTGACCTCGGTTTTGATCTAAGTTCGCCCTCGTATAGGAACATCATCGCTTCATCATGACTTTTGAACATTGTCGCGTACCTTCTCCACGCCAGCTCCAAAGACTTGACGTAAAACGGCCATGATTCGGGTTTTTTTCCCCGATCCCGATGGTCCATAGACCAGTAAATGAGGCAGATCTCCTGCCGATGCCTGTTCATATGTAATACATGGTGGAGTGCAATGTACAGTGTTTGTGAATACGATGACTTACCAATGCCTTCAATTGATCATTCAATGTCTTGTGATAGTCTAGCTTTTCGAGAGTCAATGGACGATGTTTATCTACCCACAATGTAGCGACCATATTGATTGTTATTGTGCGCAGTGCAAATCTGTTGGAATTGCTTCCATTGATGTTTGGATAGATAATTTATTTCCATCGAGGGAAGAGGGGGCTGGCCCCTGGACTGCTCCTCTCGGAAAGACGTGTAAATAATTTCAATTATAGACCATGAGTACAATCTTTGTAATAACAGACTTTGAGCAAAAACGATTACACGATGACGCATTAATACTCTGTAATGCTCATACTACATGACACATGATTGAAAGCCACGTGGGATCAGGGTTCCGTAAATGAATTTTCGATAAACCAAACAAGAAAGGCAAAACGTTCCCTAATCATTATAATGCACCCCCTTTTTAATATTTAGCAATGAATCCAAAACCTAATGTCCCATGTTAGATGACCTTTTCTGTAATGTGGTGACAACCCTTTTTGATTCTAGCTGCATCGACCTAACGATCACCCCCTGGTGATGGACTACTTGGATTACTCCCGCCAGGGCAAATATGATGATGATGTGGGGCATTGCTGTGGCCCGAACAGCATTCTTGAGGTGGAGATGGCGGTGCGGAGTGCAAGCTGGTATTGCTAGGGGAAGAGGTACTTGAGATACTATTAAGAGATGAAACAGAATAGTCATGACATAGTGGGTGTTGTTGCAATAGTGGCTTCACTACTTGTGATGCAGTATTATTACTATTGTTACTGTTAATATTAGAGGTCAGCTTAATAGCTCTCATCTCGTCCAACCAACGGACGGACATTGTCAGTCGCTGGATTTCATTAAGGAGATCTGAACGGTATCTATCGATTTGGGCTATAGTCCATTCGCATTCTGGATGCTGAGATGGCGGCATGATTGTTTGGATGGATGGTAGCCTGGCTATTTGTGGCTGCCGAGGTGGCTGTACTGTATGAGATAGTTGCTGCTGAGCAGTTGAAGATGGATACGAGTTTAGTAATGAGGGTACGTGACTCTGTTGCGGCTGCATAATGTGATGCGGTGGCTGATGCATTTGATAGTCAGTATGATGATGATGATGTTCGGTGGAAATGAAAGCCTGACATGCTGGGGCAACTGGCGTTGCTACTAGTGGTTGATTCTGCATCGAGTTTCTACGGGTGTTATAATGTATCAAGGCCGTGCGTTCCTCTTCAGCTTTTTGAGCTACTGCCGATGCTTGGAGTAATGCAGCAAATGGCGAATCAGGCGCAATAGTGTCGGTGATAACCTCGTCATGGATTAGATCGGGAGAGGGGGTACGTTCCAGCACCATGGCAATATTTGATGATGTAGTGCTATTGATAGAAGAATCCTCACTCATGACACTAGGTCGTCGTGCACTTGCGTGGTTACGTTTGCGATCTGCAGATGATGGAGGTTTGGTAGGCTTCGATTTTGGTGTTATATCATTAGTGTGGATGCTGGGCTGACTTGCACCATGAGTGTTTCGCTTCCTTCTTTTAAACACCATGGATTTCATGCTGACTGGTCGTTGTACACCATGTAATTTGAAGTATAATCCTATGATCAATGGAATGGCGTCGTTGGATCCGTCTTGCATTACATGGTAATCTCATCAACAGAGACACCAAGTTGGAGGGGAAAAAGACGCAAAAAGACATGCATTACTCACCACATGCGTTACATATGCAGTTGCCGTCCTCATCCCTCCTCCAGAGCGGAGTTTGCGTCGTGCCTGTGGTGGATTTAATAATGTTGAGAGCACTGAAGAATAAGGATATCGTGCGACAGACGAAGCAAGCATTAGACTGGATACTAACCGCAATTAGCGCATGACGTTTGATTTATGGGCACATCCATGGATATCGATTGAGGCCTGTTTGTTGGAATGTGGTGGTGGTGCGCTGTGATCAGTTGGATCGTGGCTCCCATACAAGCTAAGCTATACTTGCTATCTAAGGAAGGTTCAGCGACACCGGAGATCAGATTTATTGCTTATCATACATGTATCGTATACATGTATGTCTCTATTCTGATCATGATTGGTATATCCATTATCAATCATATCAGGAAGCAGAAACAAAAACACCGTAAGAGATGGCCGCAGCGGGCGCCGCCTGACAGAGGCCCGCCTTAGTCCAAGCAATTTGCCTACATCATCAACTCTGATCTTGCTGGGAGCACTCGAGGCTACCTAATTTTGCAGTTTCTGCTCCCTTCTGGACCCTTGGAAGAGCATGAGGTCGTGGCGACCCCCGTACTCCACGAGGACGTTTCTAGCGCTTCCTAATCCGCGGCCCAGCTAGCGTAGCAAGTGTAGCACAAGTCGCCACACGTGTTCATGATGCAGCACTTGTTCCGAGAACTCAGCAGACCACGAAGGCGTGCCTCTTTGTGCGCCTCTCCATATACCGTATTTCGTGGTGCTTCGGGACGGCCTCTTCTCCGCCGCTTTCCGTAGCTTTATCCGCCCATCCTCGCGCCACCGTACGCTCAGAGAGTCACCGTAGAATCAGCAATGTACAGACATCCTCGCGCGCCCCTCCAGGCCATGATACGCACACAGTCCCGCAGATGCTATTCTCTACCACAGCACCGATACATTTCCTCATCACCTATCCCCGCATCGTCGCCATCTCGCAACGAGCCATTCGCTCGACCGGGCCCACCACCGCTAGGAGATCCGAAAGCTCAACGGGAAATAGATGAATTACTGAAGGCTGCTGCTAGGCTGGAGCAAGTCGATGCGAAAGAGGGCAAGGCCCATCCGGATGCCCCGAAAACTGCAGCATCCGAAGCTTGGGATGGCGACAAGAATCCAGTAACGGGTGAAATTGGGGGCCCAAAGGGTAAAGAGCCTACAAGATATGGCGATTGGGAGAGGAGGGGCAGAGTATTCGACTTTTGAACGTCGTGTGACCATGGCGTTTAGATGACCTTGCGTTTGCACCTGCGATGCTGCACACTAGATCGAGCCGTGTCGTTTTTACTAGGTCTGACTGTGAGGCATGGATAAGAGTCGTTTCACTTTAGTAAACTCATGGAACTAATTTGTTGCAGCCCATATTCGAACTCGCTTTCCACCTTGGTTGCATAATAGAGTGTAGAGCTATTCATGTATTTACGCATTGCAGAACATGAATCAATCTTTATTCAAGCCTATATCCTATGAATCATGCCTATTCAAACGCAAACTCCTCCAAACCACCATCGTCAGAGTCATACTCGTCCGACTCATCACCCCCTAATGTATCAACCAGATCATGATCACCAAACAGAGTTGAAACTTCATAATATCGTCGATACAATTTAGCTCCTCTCAGTACCTTCGCTTGTTCGAATCCAGCACCTAATGCATTAGCTGCTTCCATTAATTCCTTTCGTAGCTTTTGTCGATCCGTAAAGCTGATAAACTCCTGAATCTCTCTAGCTAGGCGGCGGTACAAGGGCGGAAGGCTTGACTTTGATGATATTGCTGGTAATGGTAATGCATCATTCTCATTCTTCGACACATCTGGAGTAAATGGAGAAATAGGAACGTTTGGTGATGTGGGTGCAGATGGGTTGGCAGATATTGGGGTCAAGGATGGAGGGGTATGATTAGCGCCATGTGCTCGATCATAAATAGCATTGGTCGTCAGCCCTTGAACAACTTCCAACCAAGCAATGAATCCATTGGCAGCGGGACAACTGATTCTCTGTGGTGATTTCAAAGCTTGAAGATCTCTGTGTAAGCGTCGAGGTGATATATCATGTGCTCTAGCTTGCTCCCATTCTAGATAACCACCCAATTTACGCAGAAAGCGTAGTACTGTAGCATTGACTGATCGCGGACCAAAAGATACGGCATCACATAGTAACAGCAATGTGACCTGGAATCGTTTACCATGGATTGCCATCAGTTCTCGGAACGTTTCACGGTTGATGACACCAGGTGAATCGGGCGATGATGGGTTGCTTCCATAAATGTCAGGCGTCCACCCATCGTGTTTAGCACTCAATTGAGCCCAACCTGCGCCTAATGGAGTAGCTACCAGATTCGACATGACTCGACGTTGCTCTTGAAGTAATTCACGGACCAAGTCTCGAGAACCAACCCATTGCACTACTCTAATTTCAAAGACTTGCCATAGAGCTAGCATCAATGGTAATCCAACCTGTAAGAGCTCTGGTGCTTCATCTAAATCTAGACCTGCCATTACATCTCGTTGGAATATTGGTGACTTTGAGAGATCCCAATTCAAACCACCCAGTGGGGTAGTACCAGTAGGAATTTCTGTCATCCTTGGAGGTGGTATGCCTTCTTCCGTCATGACCATTTCTTTGGTACTTTGTACGTATGCTTGTACTATAGCTGGTCTTCGTCGACTGAGCGCGGGGCTCGCACTGGTCTTGGATTTTAGGCGTACATCCGAAAAAACTCGATCGACAAATCGACGAGTTTCGAGTGGGTAGGAAACCATCAGTCGTCTCACTACGAGGTTGAGCAAGACAGACAAGACCTTGAGCTTCTTTGCCAACAAGACATTGGCTCTTTCTGGACCTGCTAGTGATAGTCGTACAGAGTCTAGCAAACCAAAGATCCACGTCAACCAAGCATGGGTCTTTTCACCAAACAGAGCCAGTATGAGTGGATGCGGCGATGTTTGATCTGGCACCAATTCGACTATAATGGTAGATATGAACTGTGAGCTCCAATCAAGTAAATGAACGACCAAATATGTGCAGAGCACTTACGACTAACGGGTTTCTTGCCCACACTTTGGAAGGCAATGTTCAGCGTAACATGATCTTCCAACCCAGGTATCTTTCCCTTTTCATCAGCTGCGCCGACGGCTTCTTCAAAGTAGAAAATACTTAAATTCTTCATCTGTGGCCTTTCAGTATCGGCATTCGAAATACGGTTAACTGTAGCATTTAACTCGTGAGCAATCAAATATTCCCGAGCTGCCGTGATATGGATACGGTTGGACTGTATCATGTATTCTACACACTCGGTGATGGCATGTGGTGGAGCACCTGCAGCAACCGCAATGTTACGAGAATGCTACACGGAGCAGCGAAAAGATGTGTTGGTGATGGGCTGCTGACGTTTTGCCGCGTCCGAGGTAATCAAACAAACTTACCAGGGACATATGACCTCGCTGGATACCTTCAGTTGACAGAGCACGTAGAGCAGCCAAGTTTTGAGCAAGACCGACTGATACCATTGCCTATACCGTTGCAGATGCCTCAACTTCAGCAAAAATTTAAGCTTTGTAACAATATACAAGTACCAACCATAGCCAGTTCCTTCGCAGTGGGATTGCCCATCATACCAAGAGTATAGGAATAGACGGGATTGGTTCTCAAGACACCACCGCGAGTACCAACAGACAGTGGCATCTCCAACTCACCACAGAAGTAGTCACCATCAATCCAATAGCGAGTCAAGGGTTTGTAATTCTTGCGAGTAGCCGAGGCACTGAGCAGGGCTTGTCCTTCTTGGTCAATACTGGCAGCACCGGACGCCCACCCGTGAGCAGCTGCTTCAATAGCTCGCCAATCTTGACCAGTGGCCAGAGCTACTGCATCGATACCGTTCATGATACCCTTGTTGTGCGTGGTGCCACGGAATGGATCATCCAAAGCCCATTGATACGCTTCGATGACTCGAGAACAGACTTCTGGTCCCGGCAAATTCTTATAATTCATGCCGCTGACTGGAACCCTGAAAGTTGCCTACATCGTTACGGATTAATGCATTAGTCATGGCAGATTAAACCCGCATTTGCGCTCAGTTTAGGGTCCAAAGGCAACAAAAGGTGGAAGGACTAAATACCTTGGCAAGTCGTTCAACACACATGTTACTAACAATTCTCAATCCAATACGACCACCAGTCAAGGCACCGAGAAACGGAGCAGTGCCTTCAGCAACAGTTGAAGCACAATTGGCACCCATAGCATCACAAACATCAATGTGCAGATGGACTACCAACCAATAGTTGGGGGTATTTTGTGTGGAACCATTTGGGCCGCCGAATCGAGGAACTAGTCGGACAGTAACATGCTTGACACCACCACCACGTTTGGCCATAGATTCACAGTATTGATTAGCGACTTCTACGATGGAATCCGTCTTGGTTCTCAACTGCGTTGTGGTGATAGATTGGGTATGTCATGCATCAACGTCAGGATCATGACGACCGCATTGCCGTACTTACGACTTGGGCGGTCTCCACAACATTCCTCACATCCAAAATCTGGACTTGTGCGATTACAATGTTTCGTTCTGTTGTGGTGGCTTTGAAGCCACCATAAGCGGAGATAGTTTTTGCAGCACCGGAAGCAGCAGCAACGACGGATGGTTCTTCCATGCACATGGGTATGATGATTGGATTCGAATTGATGGTGAAGTTTAAGGCAAGGCCAACTGGGAGACCAAGAGTTCTATGTTGAAACATTTATAAGCAACAGATCCATGAATGCACATGTATGTATGCACAGAAGGTATCTTACCCAATACAGTTCTATAGATTGGCAATAGCAATAATGGTTAGCCAGCGAGACAACTTGTGTTTGAATTCATGATTCCTCACTCCACTTTCACCACCTCCGCAAACACCAACAACACAATCAAACCCCACTGAAACTTACTTCAATCATGTTATCTGCAATCTGTTCGTCCAGTCCTCTAACAGGGAAGAGCTCTTCCATCATTACACCACCATTCGACTCGCCACCAGTGCTCGATACTCTGTTCAGCTCATCAGTGGATTTGGCAAGATTCGACGATGATTTCCATTCGCCAAGTTGAGTAGATGAACTAGCGTCGTCGAAATTTATGCTAGTATTGATATTGAGCTGGTGGTCTTTCAGGAGTTGTGTGACTGACGAACGGGTCAGTTGACCGTTGCCTGATGGCGACGGGCCAGTTTGTGTGAGAGGTGTGAAGAGGTCGGGGAAGACGAGTTTGAGTTGTGCTTGACGTTCTTTGATGGCCTTTTTGTAGAAGCCAGACCATACTGAATGATTGCTGAATGCCATTTCGCAACCTGTAGTAGTTGTTGTGCGATGAATCCTATGACGTAGCTACTACAGCCACTATAGATCAGAATTCCCGGAAATGCAGTAGAGTGATGGGCTAGGTGAATCTCGGATCATTGTAGAGACTTGTATTCAAATTCATCCAAACAGGCGCCTCTTGGCGATAGTTGCGTCGTCGACTGTGTTTTGATTCATGCGATTCAAGGCGTGGCTGACACGTCAAGCGGGACGGAATCGGAATTAGTTAAAGGCGCCGAGACTCAATGGCACACCTCTGCTCCACTCTCTCATTGCGTTTTGTGTCCTCAGTCGTATGCAGCGAAAACCGCGCGGCGCAAGTGGTCGCAGGAACAAGGTTTCTTTTCTAAAGAACAGAGAAAATTTGGTAATGCGACTACAGAGGAAAAGCAGATTGATTCTAATGAGCTAGAAGAGCTGGAGCACCAGGCTGAACGGCGGTACCGGCCACTCTCGGCTGGACACCATGTTGCGCGACATGGTCTTTGATTCTAGCTTCCATCAGGGGCCGAAATTGGCGAATTAAGCCTTGAACTGGCCATGCTAATTTGAAAAAGGGTGGGGATCAAAATCCACGACGTAACGTGGTGTATCAAAGGAAGTCCAAATGATTTCCGAAATAAACCATGACTAACCAGCAGCATCACCCTACACGAGGCAAGATCAGTTGATATAGTCTACACCATCTTATAACACGCCAGAGATTTATCGACGGCTTACCAGGGCACATATAGTGTGTCCTTCGATTTGACGTGATAGCTCCTCCATCATATCAATCTCTTCGATACGACCATTGCCAGTTTCGAATCGCTTCATCATGGATGCCAGCCAGCCGGTCCCTTCACGACATGGAGTGCACTGGCCGCACGACTCGTGCTTGTAGAAAGCGGCCAATCGGGATATCGCCTTGATGACATCGGTGTTCTTATCCATGACAAAGATACCAGCTGTACCCAAACCAGACTGGACATCTTTTAGAGCATCAAAATCCATCAATACTGTTTCTGCGGTGCTCTTTGGTAGAATTGGGACTGATGATCCACCTGGTATGATCCCTAAAAGATTATCCCACCCACCTACTATACCACCAGCATGTCGGTCGATCAATTCTTTCAATGGAATGGACATTTCTTCTTCAACGGTACATGGATTGTTGACATGGCCAGAAATACAGAAGAGCTTGGTGCCTTCATTACGCTTACGACCAAAACCTGCAAACCACGAACCGCCGCGTCTTAATATAGTTGGTGCTACAGCTACGGTTTCCACGTTTGCTACAGTGGTCGGACAGCCGAATAAACCGACATCAGCAGGGAATGGTGGTTTGAGACGGGGCTTGCCCTGTTTGCCTTCCAATGATTCAATCAAGGCGGTTTCTTCACCACAGATGTAAGCGCCTGCACCTCGATGTACGTATACATCAAATGCATATCCACTACCACATGCGTTCTATGTGTACGGTTTGACACTCAGCATGCTTTGTTTCAACGACATTTTTTGATTCCCTCTGCCCATTTCGAAAATTTGGTGGCAGCAACTCGATATCTACCCCTACCTTTCCAATCAGACCAGCTTTATAAGCCTCACTGATTGCTTCCTGGAGGTGCGATGTTTCGTTGTAGAATTCACCTCGGACATAAATGTAGGCAGCATTAGCATTCATGGCCCGCCCTGCTACCAGACAACTAGTATTTGAGGGTCGCAAAGTTTTTTCGTGGAGTGTTTTGACAGTTTGACAAACATCCAACGATGAGCAATCAATAGGACTCACCCTTCTATAAGCTTATGAGGCTCTTTTCTTAGGATCTCACGATCCTTACAAGTACCCGGTTCACCTTCATCAGCATTGATGACCAGATATCTTGGACGGCCGTCAGGGCCACCAGGTTTGTTCATGAACGACCACTTCAGGCCACTTGGAAAGCCAGCACCGCCGCGACCTCGTAGTCCAGAAGCCTTTATTTCATTTATGATCCATGTGTCGCCTTTTAGTATTATCTCTTTAGTTTTGTACCAGTCTCCTCGATTCATTGCCGAATCCAGGCGATGGTCATGCCGACCGTATAGATTGGTGAATATACGGTCGGTGTCCTTGAGTCCTCCATATTGGCGTGTCGCTGCTTGGTCTGGCGCTATAGTAGCCAGGCTTCTTTTGGCTACGGCATTGCGGCCTAATGACGATGCAGCCTGCTGCAATAATGCACGAGACTTGGCCCGGAAACTCATCCTATTTCCTGGTGATAAGAAGGTAAGATAGGATGACGAACGGTATTGTTATGGTGCACGCTTCAATGCAACGGCTTCCTATTTTCTACACACTATACACTTGAACACAGCAATGACGGTGCGATCGCGTGGAGCGTGCGCCCATGAGGGTGAACGATCAGATCACGATAAACCATGTAAAACTACGTGAGGCAAGGCCAACTGTATTTACAAGGCACGACGCCATGTGGGCAAACACGTCAGCAACATCTAGCATATGTATGTTTTTTGTACGTTGCTGTGGCAGCCATTGCAGACGTTTCGGTATGAACTGTCTAGCTCTAATGGCTATCCTGCAAACGAAGCCGATATAAAAACAGAGTCCCAATATGTCACGGACATGCACAGATATTACAGCAAGACAAAGTGCAAACTAGATGAGGTCACATGATTGCTGAGGTTGCTGTTGCTTAGTAAATTGCTCTATAGCAGCGCGGTATAGTTCGTCATTTGCACTTCTCAGCTGCTTGTTGATTTTCGCCAACCTAGCAGTTTCATTACGAAGTTGCTCTACCTCCGTTAATGTCGTGCCCACGCCGTCGGAATCTCTGGCCATCCTTAAAGATACTGCGAAAACGCCTTCATCTTCTAACATTTCGCGGCGGCATTTGTGACTCATTATTATTGTAGGAAGCGTGAGCAAGCGTGGCTTACCGTTACATCTTCGTTTAATAACCGGGATTTCACCCTCAATAGGTATCGTTATCAAGTCCTGTTGCCCAGCGCCGGCATCGCCACCTTCATTTGAAGTCATGTATCGTTTGAATGTAGCCACAGTCGTGGTTTTCACATTAGATTTTGCATTTAGTAAGTCTGGCGGCCTCACAATGACGTGTAATCCCGATACTGGTACTATTTTATGCACAAATTGTGTTAGAAATCCAGTCAACTACCCTCCAGAATACCTTTATGCTCTGAAAATATTCTCAGACTCTGACGAGACACGACATCCCAGACTATCGCAGTTCCGTCCATAGACGTAGAAATCAGCAGTGTCGAGTCAAACGATAATGCAAGCCCGGTAATTTTGTCACTAAAAAGTTATTAGCACATTTACAAAACACTTCCAGTTAGTGGCATCACTCACGTATGAGAATTGTATACCAACGCGCCACCATCCTCGATTCCTTCACTTCTCATCGTCCTTCTACTTTCATCAGACTGCTTGGGATACAGTTCAACACCATAAATAGCTCCGGAATCACTGGCTGCAAATAGCCTCGTTTCTGTAGGATCAACTGTTATACATAATATTGGATTCGGAAACAGGACGGTGGATAGTAATGTTTTCCGTGATATTTGCCATATCTTAACTGTCCTATCCAATGAAGATGTATATGCTCTCGTAGTTGGTGGTAAAGATAACGACAAATGAATGTCAGTTATGGGCAGTGTGTGTGAAGTTAACGTCAGATCTGACGTTGGCTTCGTTGATTTGGTAAATAGGCTATATTTTGTAATCATGTTATCCAATTGAGGTTACTGTTTCAAAGTCCACTTCAGCTCACGCGGAGAGTGTCCAAGAATGACACAAGGCATCATCTCCTGCTGTAACTAGACAACGATCATCTATGGTGAATTTTATAGCTCTGATAGCTCTGTAATGCGCATCAATTACACTCAGTAGCCTTCCAGTGGTGATCTATCTCCTTTTTTTTAGGATTTATGGCATCCGCAAGATAATCAGAACATTCTACTCGCCTCCCATATATACAGCTTGCCAGATTCACCACCAGCCGCACAAAACAGACCAGAATTTGACACGATCATGGCACTTATTCGTTCTGGCAGTGTCATTTTTATGAGTGGTTGATGCTAGTACACGGGGGGTTTTTTTTCGTCAAGACACTGATGTTTTGGCCGGCAATAAAGGCAGCAATCCAAACGTACCTTGGTCCAGGGATAGTAATGCAGAGTAGGGCGATCCGATAGTGCGACAAGTATCCCACATGTCCTTCCTCCGTAATGCGTCACGGGGAGAATGGCTGAGGTTGCGCTGGCACTCGCATGACAGTGTTTGAGACTTGCTAGTGATACGCCTGATCTTATATCCCATATATGAGCGACGGATGTTGTATCATTCTTCGCTGTAGCCGCATTGAAGGTTATGGCTACTTCGGAAAACATTGCGGATAGTCAGTCGTTTATATCTCACTCACTGACAGCGAAATTTCCAGTTAACCCACGGACGTGGAGCCAATGTTACGAAAGGCAAAGATATCAGGCAACGGCACTCTCGTCCTTTGGCTGGACTCCCCCCCATTGGGTAGATATTGTTCCACAGGTAGAGACATGTTGAACGGACGACAATGAGACCGAACATCGCAATTGAATTTGTCGCTGAAAATGTTCCTTTCACATTGACTGTGCAATGTCAGTTAGTCGGTGCTTTTTCTGCCTTCACCGCTTTGTTCTGAACCTGCACAACCACGTGATAATCTAGACGGTCATGCTAAAACACGGCACGTATCGGAAAGATAGAGACAAGACTCCCGGCAATTAGGCTATGTAAAGTGATATATATTATGAGCATTTAGTGGTAAGAGGAACCTGAAACTGGTTTCTACACAGGAATTACACAATGTCTACAGATTGAAGTAGAGGACAGAATTCAAGTAGCAGCATTCTTCTTGTTGCTACGACCATAGTCCTGTTTCTTGCCTTTACCAACTCCCCCCTTCCTTTTCTTCTTACCACCTCTACCACCATTGGCATCATCATCTCCACCATCATTGTGATGATCCACGTCAATAGATTCGATAGAGCTAACCGCTTCATAATCGTCGCCGTATCTCCATAAGTGCGTTGTGAAACCGGAAGCACTAGCTAGTATGTCGCCAGAGTGGTTGAACTTGGCAATCTATCTCACAATGTTGGGGTCATTCACAATTAAAGCTGAGAATGGCTGTACTTACAACATGAATCTGACTGACGCGAGAATCTTCCATTCTTGCTACAATATCAGTACTTCCCGTCCCATGAGCATCTGTATGATAAATGTCAACAGTCCTTCGGTCATTCTTGTCCGCAGGATACCTGCCTATCGCAAACACTCCGGACGCCGAAGGATGCCAATAGCCTTGGATGGCGGTGATGTGCTGGAACCTGCATAATTTGAACGGAGATGTGAGATGCTTGAGACAGAGCTCTACAATGGACCAAATGGACCCCTACGACCGATGTGGATGCCGTAGCACTTGTACCGGTTTTGGCATTGTTGATGGATCATCAGAAGCATAGATTCTTAACTGAGAATCTTGGGAAGTAGTGAGTAACGTATAAGGAGCAACAGGGGAGAATGTCGCTAAAGTACTTATTGGGTAGGATTTATTCAGAGGAGTAAAACTAACCTTCAGAGACATAACCTACCACTGTTGAGATTACCATCATGAGGCATAATCTGTAACGGTTCCGCGCCACCTTCGCCTTGCAATCTCAGCATTCGAGCATCCCAAATTTTAACTAGTTTGTCGTTACCGGCAGTCGCAAATATGTAGTGCTTAATGGGATGTACTTCAATATGCTGTACTTTTGTACCGTTCTTATGTAACCTTCCTCTCCATAGCACATTTCCCTAAGATATAGATACTGTTAGGCGAGCCACACGCCCTGCTTGGACGACATACTTACATCAAAATTCGTTGATACCACCTCACCGTTAGTTTTGCCCACAATCAATGATCTATGAGATATGTCTAAAGCTGTCCACCAGGACTCTCGCGACATGGTATCAAGGAAGAATGCCTGGGGATAGAGGTGGTAAAACCACAAACATCAAACCCTCAAAAGCGTGGCACTTACAGATGCTAGATCAAGATCATGGTTTGAGTTATTAACATCATCGAAGGGGTGACACAGAACCCACCTCGTCCTTCAAAATCCTGTCGTTTAATACAACCCTCAATACTCGACGTGAAGACAAAGTTGGATAGCTCAGGATGGAATTTCATAGCTGTGATCGAGCCTCCCTTTCCACTGCCATAGATGAATGGCACTTCGGGTGGTAGCCCATCTTCATCATCTGAGCTATCATTGTTGCGCTCCCTTCGTCTACGAGCGGCCTCAACATGAAAGGAGTAGCCTTTGTGTGTGGCTTTGGAGCTTGAGGAATCCCACCACATGATGTCCCCGCCCTTAGAGGCTACTGCCACAATATGATTGTGCTTAGGATGAGGGTGCCATTCTATCGCAAATTGACATTATCTCGTTAGGCAAAGTTACGCAGGGTTCGACCAAAAACTCTACATCCTCCAACATAACGAAGACGTGGCTTACCAATGCAGGTGACTCGACGGTCAAAAAAAGCTGCATTTCTGAAGATGCGATAGCGGTTCAAACGAGAGACGTATACCTAGAATAGCAGGACACGATCAGGATTGCTTCAACGACATAGAAACATCCTTGAGGAAGTGCAAAGGCGCATACTTGCTTTCTCCAGAGGCTAGACTCTCGAGAAGTCCACAACTCCCTCTCGAACAGTCTAAAGTGATTGACTTTTGCGAATAATGGGTTGATCTGATCAGGATACGGTGGTTTCGCCGATTTATCCCTGTCTGCATCTTGTGGTAGTGATGGTTGGTATATCAGTAAAACCGGTATTTGGGATTTGGGAACCGCACGTTCAAAGGCAATATGATATCGTATAAAGCCATTCTGACAGATCGTAGCTTCACAGCAAAGCTCTAGCCCGGAACCTTAAATTGCATCCAAACTCATGCATATGCAGAAAATGTACTTGCCGTCATTCTTGGATCTTTTGGTATTGTTTGGCTTCCGAGTCGGTTTAGCGACGACGACAGCTTGCTCATCCTCAAAGCTGCTATCTCCGGAATCGTCACTAAACTGTCGCTTCCTACCCATTGTCGTCATCGAAGTGAAGCTTAAGTGTCTTAATTAGTGTCTTTAGTTTATTAGAATCCAATTGATTCAAACGGCCAATATCAATGGTCGGCACCAAAGCACTGGACTTGGTTTGCAAATTAAATCAAGTACAAATCTCGCAGTGTTTCTGACTAATGTGACTTGTGCGGACCGAGATCGTCATAGTATTCAATCAACAACCAATCAGAGCAAGCCGAGGAGACGATATGATTCGGACCAGTCTACTACAAAGAACCATCATCATGTGTAGCACATGCAGTACCATATCAAAATACCGATACTATCACTCAGCATTCACCATCAGATCATCGGCTCCATCATTTCGTCAGCATTCTTATTCAGCCTATAGCAGTAGTACACTTGCCGCCATCTCACTGATCGCTGCCAATAATACTCTGAAGCCGCCGCACTCTGAAGCTCCGGAAATCACACCTAGTCGACGTAAAAGACGTGTTTCACCGTTCGTGATCGTTGGTAGATTAGCATATCTGGTATGTTTACAGTGCAGTGAATGTACAATATCGGTCATAGAGAGGTTGATTCGACACGTTTATGATTACAGGCATGTCTCTTTTTACCAGTGATGGTATCATTTCCGGTGTGGTGGTACTTTGGAAAATCATCTATTTGGTGGGTTAGATTGGTTTGCTGGTCATTTGAACATGCAGGAGCTGCCTTCATCAAAGTGCGTACCATCAGAGCTGGCCTGGCGTAGTTCTGATGCTTCTCAAATTAGCTTGGACAATGGGCCGCAACTAGATCAGATCTATTCGACACTGACATCAGACTTATTTTTGCAAGACTGCAGTCCCAAGTCACCCCACACTCTCTCAAAGCCACACGTACAATTATTTTCTCACAGCTAGGTGCCTCTATCGATGATATATTTGAGGAATTCGACGAACATGTCATAGGCACGGGTGCAATCGCCCAAGTCTACAAGGCGAAAATACGAAATCATCCAGGCTACGTGGCAGTAAAAGTTCTACATCCAGGAGTGGAGGACCAAGTGTATGTAGACTTGCTTCTTCTTAAATGGGCTAGTAAACTGTGTTCAGCCATACCACCTCTAAGGTGGTTGAGTTTGACTGATGAGGCCCAGACTTTTGCCGATATGATGGTAGACCAGCTTGACTTGAGTCAGGAAGGACGTCATCTCGTGCAGTTTCGTAAAGAGTTCAGCGGGTGGCGATATGTCGCCTTCCCCAAACCTCTGCAGATAGTTGTTAGCACTGAAGGTCATGTACTTGTATCCGATGAAATTAACAACAACTCTGGACATAGAGTGTAAGGATTTGCATTTTGCTCGATATTTTCGAGTGCTTCGATTGCTCAGAATTCAAATAGATTGGTGGAGGAGTTTGTTGATGGGACTCCATTGAGCAGATTCATGCGATGTTCCCCGTCGTTGTATGATGAAGAAATTGCTCGGCTTGGCCTAGAGACCTTTTTGGAAATGCTGCTGATAAATAATCATGTTCACGTGGATATGCATCCTGGTAAGCGATGGTATCACATCTACCGAGTCAACTACCTTACATTCGAAATCCTAGGAAACATAATGGTGACGTTTGTGCCAAAAAATGTAGTAGAGAATACGCTAGAGAAGTTGCAAGCTGCCGCCATATCTCTCCCTCGACAAAGCTCGCGTTCAGCTTATGAGGGCCGGAGTCCCCATTGTGCAGAATTTCGAGCAGTTTTATCAGAAATGTATGATCACAATTATAGACCCAAACTCGTCATATTAGACACAGGGTTATCTACAACGTTATCCCCAACCCGCCGTCGAGATTTGATCGACCTGTTACGAGCTATTGCGGAATTTAGAGGAAACGATGCAGGTCGCCTGATGATACAGCGGTCACGGGATCCAAGCACCGTCGTGGACGAAGAGGGATTTGCTGCAAAGATTGACAAGATCATCTTGGGAGTCAAACGAAACACATTGGCTTTAGGCCGCGTAGGCATAGGTCAAATACTGAGTGATGTATTAACAGCAGTGAGAGTACATAGAGTACGATTAGAGGGCGATTTTGCTAATATAGTAGTAGCTATTATAGTAACCGAGGGGATAGGTCGGCAATTGGATGATGAATTAGATTTACTGGCTGCTACCGTTCCGGTATTGAGTCGATTGGACAGTCAGTCGGAAGCAAAAGGTGAATTTAGGCATATAGTAGCAGAAGGTGTGGCTCTGCACATTGCTCGTTTCTTTTGGAGTTGGACGGATCGGATCACCATCGAAGAATATGAGAGAGCTCGTCAAATGTTTCCGGAGTATTGAATTTCACAGTCCAGGTAACTAGTGCTGCATCCGTCGAATGCGATCTTTGAAATCAGCTGGAGTTTCAAAGTTGGGCCCCAATGACCAGATCCCGATTTTTGACTGTCTGTATCGATAAAAGTTAAAGTGTAAACACTTAGATATAAATGACGGGCTCACCTAGCACCGCTTTGGACAAGTTGGTAGACGTCAAAAAGACCATCATACTCGGCACCCCAACCTTCGTAAATTACCGCCAGGCCCGACTGTAACATCTCCAGACCTACATCCTGCTGTATGATTCTAGAGGCATTCCAGAAAAACGATGATGGCCGGATGATCTTGACACTTGCGACGATTCGGTCGTACTGATCCACTCTCAGAACATGCAAACACACCGTCTTGTTCAGCATCAACTCGGTCAGGAATTCTTTTGCTTCATGACTGAAAGGTTGAGGTTGCAGCCCATGGTTGAAATAGTTGGATTCAGGCGCATCAACTCCGGCGATACGAATCCTGAGCTTGATATTGTTCACAGTGCGCACAATCAGCCCGTCACCATCAGTCACTTTGACACATATGCCATATATCAGGTCCTTGAAAAGCGGCTTTGAGAAAGCTGAACCACCAATAGCTTTTGCAGAGGGCTTCGGCGGGTGTTGATGACGGTGATTTGCGGTGCTCACGACGTGTCTCCGATTGTAGCACACGCAGCTCAGCAGGACAATGACAATAACAGTACCAGTGAAACAGGCGCTTTCCATTTCCTGGCTCTATCTCGTTCGTTGATGACTCGAGTTCCCGACTCGAGGCGTGATCGCTCAAACCCAACAACGTGATTGAAGTGAGCATGTCAGGGGCAGGGCCTCCATGAAATAAATGGCAATATCAGGCGTATCCTGCATCAGTTCTATCTGCAAACCGGACCAGAGTGAGCGCCCACCGAAGGAATATCCGTGGCGATTCCAAAGCTGACATTTACGTGCAGCAGCCAAACCCAGCATAGGGAAACTCAATCATGTCATTCTCAATATCCGAATCCATACGCTTGATCCTACTAGGATGCTTTATTATGGTCACAGTCGAGGTTGTAATAATCATACGCCTGCTTGGACATGCCTCAAGAGCCAAAGTCAAGAATACCAGCAGAACGAACGGCCTTGACTCAAAAGATCGTGATGCATGGCCACCTCAGGTCGTTGTGTTTTTAAAGAATGCGTTGGACACTCATCTGGAATCTCCAACAGTTGAGTAGTGCATGGTGATTGACTTCACATGATGCCATCGTGTTGCTTGTGCCTAACACTGGCTCCATGGTCCACAGGATACATGCAACACTAGCAGTAAAGCCTCGTCAGATACACCGGGATCAAGTCACTTTGCCACGTCATCAACCGAGCCGTGTCATTGGCTTAATGCATTAGTACATCGATACTTTTTGGAATTGCGAGTGTCTGATGTCTTTCAGGACAAGATGAAGGTCAAATTGGTAGAAAAGATTAATTATAAACTCCAGTCCAGCAATTTTGTCGTAAGTTGATGGACATTGTCAACTAGGATTAAACACCAAGCTCTTCTATCCAAACTAGTCACAAATCGTCATGACCGATATCAATCTTGGCGACAATCCTCCCAAAATCCATGGCATCCGATTGATCAAACACGTATCGGAAGATCTTGCTGTGGTGTGTAGCACGGATTACTTCCTATTTCCAAGCTCCTTTTTCATCCCTCACTGTTTTCACGGCACTGCAGATGGCGGAATTTGATATGACATATCCGGGAGGAGCATCTGTAGGTATTGATTGTCTCCTTGCGGCAGGATTCAAAGTTCCTGTTCGAGTCCATGTCAGCGGATTTGCTGGAAAGGTGGGTCTCGGAATCGATAGATGCTCACGAGGACAATTGGATGACAATCTTCCTTCCATGACAATCTACCATTCTACTCAGTATACCAACTACTGTATAGTTACGGGCAAGGATGCCCTCCATAAAGTACAGAGACTCTGTTGGTGTATCGTTTGTGGAAGATCCCGGAGTTACCTTCACAGTTGATTCACCATTGACAGTAGGCGGCATCGAGGGCATACGATCAATGGTAAATGGATTATTGGCACGATTGATACGGAATCAGTTTTTAGAATATTGGATTATCCCTGCGTGGCACAATGTCTACTTACCGATGATGGTACCGCCACCAGAGGCAGTGTTGCAACGCATGGGAATCCACGTCAACACCACAAATAGTAGCACCGCTCCATCCTCAAGTACTAATAGTAGACCGTCCAGCGAGAAGGAAAGGCCATCATCAGAAAGAACAGCATCAACAAGTGGTCAGTCTAGACCATCAGCCTTGTCTGCGCTGAGAGGACGCAATTGGTCGAACTCAACACCCAATGGCGACGCCTTGGCTGCCAAAGCTTTTGCTCATACAACTATTATACCCGATGATGTACCTGGTGTGAAAGCATTAGAAAAAGGGCTGCTGGGTAGTTTCTTGGCGTTGGCTCAGGAACCGGACAGGCCAGGTTCAATTAATAGTCACGGAAGTGGAAATAGTGCACTGTCAACCTCGACAGCAGAAATGCCAGTTGAAGGTTCACAATCCTCCCTCGCTCCATCTTCACAACTTTCTGATGAATGGAAAACTGTCAGGCAATTTAAAAATGAGATCAAGATTCAAAAGAAGCGTGTCATCGTGAATGGCAAGCTTTGTGAAATATCGCGAGGATTGATCCATATTGCTTGTGATCCTGACCGAGTGTATTCTGTAAGCACATTTCAACAAAGATAGCCTTTTCAAACATGTTAACACCCCCAACCTGGTTACAGATACTTTCAAATCCTGAACATAATCGTCATGTCGATGAGTCATATACAGGTAGCAACGTTTTACGACAGTTTGGTATGTAAAGAACTCGACTGTCAGCTATGCCACCTGTTCCCTCACAAGGACACGTACCCCTAGATCAAAAACGTTTGGTCCGTCAGGTTAGTTATAATCTTAATAGGACAGGCATAAGGGAATATCTGGTATTGGAATTCAAGGGCCATTTACCCAATACCCCGTCGGTTGAAGGCAAAACTACGGCAACGACTACATCCAATAGTAATAATGAGTGTTATATTATAGTCAGCAGGTCTGTAGCAGGTGTGCGTGATGGTGGCGACATCAAGGCACTCAAGTCACATTCAGAGAATACATTGGAGAAGGAGCAAGCGTCATCGCCAGCTCCAGGAGACTGTGTCTCATCTTCCTCGCCATCCACCGGCTTTACCCATTTTGCCCAGCATGGCTGTGAGGTACATCTATTCGGTTACTTGGTATCGCCAACAGCCGGTGATCCATCATCATGTGATGTCACCATATTATCAAACATGGCACCAGAACTCAGCCGACTGGAGGTGAACTACAATGCTTGTCGACGAGTCAAGACGTTCATAGAAGAATTAGCCACCCTGACCAATATGGTTCGAGATGGATCTGATACAAGTAGTCTACGTCGTAGGAAGCTCTCCGGTGCAAACCAATTATCGGATGAGCCACATGGCAAGAAACTGGACAAGTTGAAATCATATGTGTCAGCTGCTGGGTTTTATCTATCTAAAAATAAGAAAATGTCAAGTTGGTTAGGGTTGCAGCCAGGTAGTGGATCTGGTGGTTCTCCAGCACAGCCGAGAAGGTCCAGTGATGAATTGGATGTAGACGACGAAGGTGAAGAGGGCTTTCCACACTGCGATGAGGCTAACGTTAGTGCTTCAGCGGCCCCTCCGAGTGCAAGCATAGCTAGTACGGACGACGACGCCAATGTCGGTAGTGTTCCCGACGTTACAAGAGGGGTAGAAGATGCTAGTGATCATCCAGGAATGCAATTGGATGAGGCCTTGTCCAGTGAATCTTATTTGCATGACTGTACGAGTATATCTAGTCATACCATC
Source organism: Synchytrium endobioticum (assembly GCA_006535955.1). Classification (NCBI taxonomy): domain Eukaryota; kingdom Fungi; phylum Chytridiomycota; class Chytridiomycetes; order Synchytriales; family Synchytriaceae; genus Synchytrium; species Synchytrium endobioticum. The sequence goes on along the minus strand of QEAN01000048.1, from coordinate 24,008 downwards.
AAATTGGAGGACGATGCGTCCAGAAAGTCAACGGAAATCAGTCTGACCGATGAGGATGGAATAAAAGATCCGCATTTCGACCCCACTGCTTCACCCCCCACCCCGGCTTTTCTACCGCCTATACAAGCAACATATGATTACAGTAGTGATTGTCACAGCATAATTAGCTCTCCAGACTTTTCCCAAGCTCCGCAACTTCCTCCGCGCCGTAGAAGTAGTGAATCAGAGACCGAGGCGGTGTTTCTGGAACGACTACTCGTCCCGAAAGATTTTGTCAGACTGGAAACAACATACCACAGCAGTAACGGTAAAAGCAGTGAGTATCGTTGGGAGATAAGGAGCATGAGTGAAGGAAGGCTGTCTGTATCTATAGCATTCATACCATTCACCAGGGAATATGTGGACAGAAATGGAAGATTGCAACCCCATGAAGTGTTTCCCGAAATGGATGGCCAACGATTGATATTAGCACCGAGTACCGTCAACATTGGGCCTGGTAGGCCCGCGCACGGACATTTGTGTCTAGTAGGATTTCCTTCTGGCAGGTGCGCTTTCATTCGGTTTGTTGAAACTCTGCACTTTTTGAGACGTGATGCCTTGGAATAACAGGCACAGTCATTAGGTTGGTACTGATAATTGAGAATCCCTCGTCGACCAAGACAACGAGGGACGTCACGTACCGTGGCGTCATCCAAGTAGTTGACGCTTTCAAGGAGACATTAAATGAGTGGGTGATGGATAGTGTAGTGGGACGTAAGGCGCGCGTCCACATACCAGTCATATATCCATCTTCGACGCCAGAGTCTTTCCACCATCTGCAATGGGAGTTCAGTACCAACAACAATGATTTAGTGTTTGGTGTCATCTATCAGCCGTTTGTGGAAACCAAGACCAAAACTTGGGAGGAAAAACTGGCTAGTAGGCTTTCAAAGTCAGAGGTGGCAATAGGTGAAGAAATTGTATCGGCATCAGAGCCGGAAAGTGTATCGGACGAAATTGGCAGCACATCACCTCAAAATGAGGTACTTGTCAGTTTGATGAAGGTCAATTCCAAGTCCTCCTCCATATCAGGGTCTTTACCAGTCACCAACAAGTACGGAGTGTACTATTTCGTATTTGAGAATACTGCAGTTATACATACCAGGCTGGTTAGTATGAAAGTTTCACTTGTTGTACAACATCAATCGTAGTTTGGGCATCACCACATTGCATATTGTATGTAAATTTTATGCATATGTCTCAAGCGCTGTTATCTATCGACTATGCTTCTCACATGAGCTGCTCTGCTAAATATTAAAAGGAAGGGCATGTTGCCCTTTCACCTTTGTCTATCTCGATGAACGCAGTCCTTGGTGCGAATTGTTACAATTGTAAAGTCAACATTAATGCACAGTTTTATGCTCGCCTCCTAATAGTGCAGAAAACAGTTCACCAGGGGCTCCATATCGAAAGGCATTGGAAGAATGCTTGGTTTCAAAAGGTTATTTGTTCACGGATTTATATGGGACCATTGCCACCAGTGGCGACTGCTACCATTTTGGAATTTTGGTTGTGAGCGTCTTTACCACATGCGATGTGTCAATCCGTTACATTGGACGTCGATACAATATCGTGTGATTCAGTACAGGCATTGAATCAGGAAAGATTCCTACTATTCCATATCTGGGCCATGATTCAATCTGTGGAGGCCAAACATATTCAACTGGTGCCAGGAGCAAAAGGAGCATCCAAGTTGGGAGCAAATGGTAAGCTTGATGTGCGGAGATGACGGAGATGAAATATCGAGACGCATTAGCTGCCCTTAGCCAGCTTTGCATCCGTCTGTCATTCCCATTTCCACCCTCGCGGTTACCTCCATCATCATCATCCCGTTCAAACGACTACCGCGATGTAACACCCCACTGTACTTGTTTTGATGTTGAGATCTTGCATGCCGTGTATAATCACGGTGTTAGGATGCTTGCTACCGCTGAGAATATAGAAGGATCGACCTCGCGGAAGTCAGATTGATGCTTGCAAGCGCACATAAAGTTTGTGGTGCCCCATTGGTCGGGTCGTCGTTCGTATCTTCGTTAGTTCAAGTAGTTCGTATATGTGTACCGTATACACCTCAAATGGCAATATTGATGCATGATCATGTAGCTATTTCTTAGTTCCTTGCCTTTTTTGCCGTTGTTTGATCCCGAAACAGCGCTCAACATTGTGGACATAGTGAGTCGAATGCACAACAGTTTGGATCTGTGTAGATAGGACTGAGATCAGGAAGGGGCGCCACTATCTACAATTGTAATCTAACGATGGCCTCAGAACTAACCTTGACTGTGCCAATGATGTCAACATCGTCGATGATGATGGACAATAATAACCCAATGACGTTCAGCAATGGCATCATACCAGTAAGCAGCCATCAATACGACGACTTGAGGACACAGACAAGTTTATTCTTACGAGAATTCGACGCATGGATATTGTCAAAGAAAAATGAATACGTACAATCACGAGAACATCGACAACGGACCCTCATGATGGACTCAGGTATAGCTATTGATCAAGAATTAGCGTAGGAAGCATTGCCATCTTCCACATGCTGTAAGTATAGATAATCGAGAAAAAATTACAAAGCAGATTGAATCCTGCTTGGCCAAGGCTGCCGAGATATCATCAGGCGAGTTCGACAAATAAAGGCTGTCATTGATCCTACTCACTGTACGATGGACTAGATTACGATATCCAAAAAAGGAATATCGAATCATCAAGCAAATTGTTGGATACCCTCAAACAGTCGGCAACGGAACGATCACATGCACAAGAAGAATTGCAATTCAAAGTAGACAATATGACTGCTGATATCAAAAGGAGGAAACACGGTATCAACTGCAATTCTTACATAAAGTTCACACTGATTTTTTCTCATCCTCAATATTTGTTCTCGTTAGCATTGGAAAAAAGGCGACGTCATCGGTTTGAAGAGATACAAAACACTCAGGCCGAATTACGTGCTTATGAAGAAAGACTCAAGCTCCATATTGGCTCAATCGGAGGTTCGCAGTGCGGATGGTCATGCATGAATCGGTACTCACCTTACAAACCGTACACAAATGTTTTAGAAGACAAGATCTGGATTAAATACACACACATCTGCGAAGCCGATGTCAACCGAGTTTATCAGTTCGTGGTCGAGTTCAGGCAGAAAGCGTACCTCGGTACGTCATCCCGTGACTGATGGTTGTGTGTGACTAACGAATAACAAGCCATAGTATCAGACTGTCACCCGCTAGTTGATGATCTTGACGCTAATCTCAGATTACTGAACCAGACTCGTGACTTTTATGATTTCTTGAAGAGGATGAGGAGATCGTTTATTGAGCATGCGTCGTCATGATTTGAATATTCTGGCTTGTAGATAGTTGTCTTAGTCTATCTAGATTGATTATTTTTGTAATTCATATTACCGTAATGTCTGGAACAGATTCAATAATTTCACAATCAGCGCAATCGATCAAAGAAGCGATACGAGAACCTTTGAGGAAGCTCGCCTGAGGGGTGTCAATTTCGCGAAGGGAGAGTTAACATGCCGACTGAGCGCATAACAGTGGTCCACTCTGACTCAGTAATGTCACTACCTGTGAATCTCTGCTTTGGCATGCGTGCGCATGGACATGTTGATGATACAAGAATCCTTTGCTTCTGCGGCGCCGTACCGCGTCCTCTGGGTGTCGTACTCTGTTGCACAACACATAATAAAGTAGCCACTGGCAGTTGTGTGTCGAGATTTGTATATTTGAAAAAAATCGTAGGAACGACAGAGGTAAGCCAAGGATCAAATGCTTCGGCTGACGCAACTACTGTATTCACCTGCTGATCAATCACTTATACATTAATTGTGCAGGGAAACACTCTTTAGCGCACCGCACTACCATCGCTCAGATCAGATTATTGCACAGCTTGTGAGCCCTAAGGAGCGACATTCGAGTACAATTAGCATAGGCTCGCATCCCCTCCGCCACCAGAATCTCTCGCCACCATGACGAGTGGAAGTAGCAGACCAGCAAGACGGACATATCAGCCACGAACAACGAGCAGTGATGTCGTCTACCTGATACTGCGAGGCGGTGTAAGATACAAAGTTCCTGCTACGACGCTCTCATTACTGCCGGAATCCATCTTAAATACCATATTCCCATCTGGCCTGGTCGGATTCTTGCAATTGATAAGAAACACGGCCGCCTACCCTGCCCATCTCCACCAGTACAGACCGGCCGCCAACAATAGCCATCATCACAGTAGCAAGCATCATGCAAGACAAACCAGCCATGTACATGCCAGGGGGCCGACTGAAACAGAGACGGAGCTGGAAGAATCGGAATTCGATGATAATGAGTACGATAATGAGGATGACCATCTCGAGTCAATGCATCCAGATCAATTCACCTACATCGACCTTGATCCAAAGTTGTTTGGATTCTTTATTGGATTCATCAAAGCTGTTGAATCAGGCGGCAGTTATCATCATGGCAGGGCGATCACAAGGGACTCATCATCGCCAACAACATCCAACCAAAGCGCTTCCATATCTGCCAAGTATGTGGCTGCTGGTGCTGCTGCTTATGCCTTGCTCTTTGCGAGTGTAGCACCAACCACACCCTCATCAGCAGTCATCTCCCAAACATCAACCACAACAGATGACGCGCTGCAGCAAGCTCTCACTAGTAATGGTGACCGACGGGAACAATTAACTTCAGCCGTAACACTATCTGTAGTATCGGGATCGCCGCCTCGAGTAGCAGCAAGCAGCGAAGGACTGAGAGGATATCTGGCATATATTAACCCACTGTCGCATTTGGCCACCATCAAGTCATATTTTCGTGGTAGCAGTAACACTGTTGTCACAAGGAGCTCAAATCAGAGGTATAATGCCACCGCATCTCTACCCGTGAGTGTCTCAAGCGCTAAACCAGCACAAAACGATATATCTTCACCACAAGCGTCATCACCACCATTGATATCCCGCACTTTGTCTCTATCATCTCCGTCCATGCATCTAAGACCATCAATAGGAGATTTTCCTACGTTACTCGTATTGCGTGAAGACCTGGAGTATTATTGCCTCCCACCGCATCTTCCAGATGCCGATGTATGTCCGCAGCGGCAACCTTTGAATCACTCGTCGCGTAGATGGGATTTTATTACCAGACGTAACAATAGTTCCATTACCGTCAATCAACTAGCCCCACCGCTACCTCCCAAATCAAAAGATCCCATCATATTATCATTTGAAACCGGCGGTCCGGTCCTACAGACGTTGCGACAGAACGTTGGAATGTCACTAGCTCTATATGCTCGTAAAATAGGACATCGCTATGCCTCGCCTAGCATTATTGCGAATCCGGCATTTGGTTCCAAAATTGATGTCATCAAACCAACCCCCAGTGTCGACGACATGCCGTCAACGATAGTAGGAGTCGAAGCACAACACCGCCAACTATTATCCAGCTTGACGAAATTCACGCATATCGTTGATCACAGTGGTAGTATCGAAGCTGAGGCCACGGAGTGGCAATTCCGAGAAATTGATGAACGAGAGTCTAGAGTTGTCAGTGTCGCTCTGTTGCCATATAAGGAGTTGAATGATCTTCAAGTTCAAATCATTTTGGAACAATTAGGTGGTACCAATACTGGCGGAAGTAGTGGATCCCCGCAAAAACCAGAGACACAAGATTCCGGGGTCGATCTGATCACCCAAGTGCAACCATTAGATGGTAATGCCGAGGAATCCACCGTCTCATTATCAGTAGCCATGATTCATAAGCGGCCGATCCGCAGGTGCTGGTGGGAACCTACTGTTGTGAAAATACCTACACCGGATTTCTGTGACGATTCAGACGATGGAGACTTAAGCACTAACCCTAGTCATCATCTGCGTGATAATAGTTATCATAGTAACAGTAGTAGCAGCAATGGTAGTTATCCGCTGCCCATGCCGCGTAATCATTTGCAGCTTGATACAAAACTGAAAAGTAAAAATAGAGGAGCGACGACATATTTGCAACGCGATATGATTAATTCCAGAGTTTTGGACGGTGGTGGGCAGCCGGTTGGATTTGGGGAGGTTGAAGTCAAATGCTGGGTACGACGAACGTGGACTGTGGAGTTTATGAGGATCTAATGGAGTGATGTATTTTGATGGGGGGTGAAAGGGGCAGTACAAGGACGTTGTTGTATTCTTTGAAACTGTGGTAGAAGGTCTATTTATACTGTAGGTCTTTGTAAACATCACAATGTAATAGGACGAAACTGATGCCGTCAGGCCAACTATATAAATGCGTAATAAATTGCAAATCACGAATATTGTGGTACTTTTCTCCATCATTACGTACGGCCCTAGGATCTGCCTAGTCTTTTTTTCAATTCCTCGACCATCTGAGACCTAGGAACGACTACACCGTCACCTTCAGATCCGACTTTGGTGTGCATTGTCTTTATCTTGACTATTCCTTGTTGTAGTTCGGATGATCCTATAAAGACTCCGTACGGTATGCCTTCTCTATCGACAACGGCGAATTGGGCATCCCGCCGTGGCTTTGCCTTGTACATGAATTCAGTCTATCACCACCAAAAAAAACCATGAGCTCGTCAGTCCCAATCCTCCTCAAAACGCGTACAACCCCTACCTTGATATCAGCCTCCCACAACTCCTTGGCAAGCCTCATCCGTTCTTCCAATAAACCATCCTTACCCATCGCCATGACATAGACCTCCGTCTTCGCACTCCTCAATCTACTCTTATCCACCTTTTTCATCAAGATACTAAACACGCGCTCGACACCAATACTAACACCCACACACGGTATCTTTTTCCCACTTGGCGCAAACATGCCCACCAAGTCATCATAGCGCCCACCGGCAGCGATGGACCCGATGCCCTGTGTCTCCTCCGCCTCGTCGCAGAGCACCGCCTCGTATATGACACCCGTATAGTAATCAAGGCCTCGCGCCAACGACAAGTCAAACGCCACATACTCCTCCACACCATACAGCGCAAGGTACTTGAACAAGAGCTCCATTTCCGCAACCCCGGTCCGCGCGGAATCGTTTGCCATGAATTCCGCATCCGCTTTCAGGGCCGCGAGCACATGGACAGACGTGCCCTTGAGCGCAGTGTACGTGCCGATGCGGTCGGCCACATCCGCAGCGAGCCCCTTCTCGCTGCACATCTCGTGCTTGACGTCCGGCCACGCCATCTTGTCGAGCTTGTCCACCGACGACGAGATGGCGCGGAACATGCATGCCGGCACGCCGCACACTGCGAACAGCGCGTCCAGGATCCTGCGGTTATTGATCTGTGTATGTGTGTGTGTGTGTGTTAGTGGGCTGGAGCGCTGCGGGCGGCAGGGTGTAAACCTTGATGGTGAACGCGCCAACGCCCAGCGCCGTGAGCAGCTCGACCATGATCTTGACCGCTTCGGAATCCGCCACCATGGGCTCGTGCTCGCCGGCAATGTCAAAGTCCTGCGGTGTCGTGCGGCGGGTGTGTCAGCCCAGCCCAGCCCAGTGCGGTGCGGTGCGCGGCCGCGGGAGTGTATACGCGATACGCACACACTGGTAGAATTCACGCATGCGGCCCTTGGCGACGGACGGGTTGTCGCGGCGGTATACCTTTGCGATGTGGTACCGCTTCATCTGCGAGATGTCGCGCATCGCGAGGAACCGTGCGAACGGCACCTGTGTTGACCACGTTAGCGCTAGCGACGGTTCCGGCGCCACGCGGCGACACGCACAGTCAGATCGTAGCGGAGGGACGCCAGCTCGCCGCCCTGGTCCTGCAGATCGTAGATGAGCTTCGAGTCTTCGCCGTACTTGCCGGCCAGGATCTCCTACAGGGGCGTGTGCGTGAGCGTCTGCGCCAGGGGGAGGGGGTGGCCGCGTACCTTGAGTTCAAACACGGGTGTCTCGATTGTCACGCCGCCGTGCTTCTGGAAGATGGCGGTGATGGTGGCGAACATTTGCTCGCGGATGGTCATCTCCTCTGGCAAAAAGTCGCGGGTGCCCTAATGCGAGTGGTGAGTATGCATCAATGGGCGACGCGGGACGGCGTACTTTGGGAGTCTTTAGTGTAAATTTCTTGGTGTCATCGTCGTCTTCTTTTGCATGCCTGGACTTGACATCCGCACCAGCACCAGCACCTGCGCCGGGACCGGCACTGGGCCCAGCCGCCGCACTGGCGCGCCCGTTTTCGCCACTGGTGCTGCCCTGCATGGCCTTGAGATCCTCCTTGAGCTTCAACAGCAGCGCGACCTCGTTCTGGATTTGCTCTTTATCTGCCTTTGCTGCTTTGAATGCACGCACTTTGTTGCCTTGCTCTGCGATGGTCGCCTGCATCTGCTCAATGTCTCTCAGTGCACTTGACATGGTGGTATGTTGGACTCCCGGAAGGTATGATGTTTGGATAGATGCCGATGCTGTCTGCTTGATTGCTGCGCGGCGGAGTGCAGATGGAGGATGAAGGATGCGATATGACACAAAGTGCGGGCTTAGTGTGACCAGATGTCGGATAGGGCAGAGGGTATACCTCATTCACTAATGTCAAATGTCGGAATGTTGAAGTGCAGTGCGGCGGGAGAGCGACGATCGTGACGCGGATATAATACGCCAGGGTGATACGCGTAAACGCATTCCATCACGTGTATCGTAGTCAGGATAATACAGATATAACAGGCTACAGTTTCTTTCTGCGCTCCTGGATGGGCGAATCCATTTGCTTGTATCAGTTCTACATTGTACTTTTCTAGACATACAAAGAATCAGTATTATTCGAACTAAACAATCATCATACAACAACATATTCGGCAACTTACGTGTATGGTCTCCAGTATGACCAAAAGACGGGGCCATGGTCTGGCCATGTTGTCGTACATGATGTGCTACTAGCTATGGATGCTACCACTGCGGATGAACATATTAATAAATCCTCTGCCAAATGGTGCCTTACTGACGTTCAGCATTCATCATGCATTCTCCTAACACGTACTCTTTGTGGAATTCTGACTCAAGTGTGTTTGTATTATATATGTATAAATGAGGTTTTGGATAAACATACGTTTTCAAGGCACCATGTATGAACGGTAGTGATGTTCCCATTGCGTCGCTCCTAACTAGCCGCTAACGAGCAGCTTTGTGGAAGCTCTGATCACATCCGTTTATCATAATAAAAAAGGTGCCCTTTAATGATGTTTGGGTGCAGCATGGGGTCGTCCATAGCTCAAGACTTAATACCACAACCAGGTACTACATAGCAATCTCTACCCTCAATACATAGATCTCCCCCATCACGAGGTACGTGATGAGATGGGAGACACTTCTGGCACACCTGACGTGGCTGAAACGCTGTTTGATTGGGTATAAAAAAGGGCTGAATCCCAAACGCCTCCTCAATACATTCTTTGCTGGGTACGTCGTCAACTTGCCATCATTATTTACACTTTATTGACTAAAACTTTATCTAGGTTGCACCAACCCAAACTGTGTCGAGCAAGCATGGAACCGCCGCTGCCGGAATCGTGATCAACTCAGCACGTGCAACATGCTGCGAATCATTGAAAGCATGTTGGCTGGACTGGGTAGGCCGGTAGTGTTTAGAAGGACAGACCACTAGTTAGATCATAGTTTGTTTATTTTATCCGATTCAGTTCTCGCTGGATCGAACCATTAGGGCTGGGAATAGGCTATAGTCTATTCGCAGTCCTAGGACTATAAATAGATATATTCAGTTATGTCGATTGCTGAAATGATGTATGCAACTGAATTACAGTACGGGCTCATCTTTATTGATTAGTCACTGTATAATGCAAAGGGTCAATGGACAAACAGAACATCGCCTTCGCTGATTTTTGGAGACATGGAGATATGGCGATGCCTAGAATTTTATAATCCCATGATGCAATGGGACTATGATATGCAAATCAAGCAAACAATGGCAAGTTCCGTGCGGTGTTGTACAAAGAGTCAACTACATGCCATGCATATAACGGCGGATATATTTTTTGAACTTGGAATTTTTATTTCGGCTGAACATCTCTTGAGAAACCCTATCGCATGCAGTAAGAGGTTTGATGTGAGGCACCGTGTATCCGTCAAGACTTCTCTTCAATCAAATGGCTGTCAACAGAGTTGTGCATACAATACGTACAGCGCCGGGTAAATTTCGCGATGTCGAACCCTATGGATTGAAACACTCAGTTAACATGGGAAACAAATAATGAACAACAATTTGCATACCTGCGAATTTGCCCGGGCGGGTGCAGGGGCCAACTTTGGATTAGTTTCTCAGTTAGCATCAAAAGCAAAAGATACAGTGCCAGTCGTTGTTGCGTCTTCGAGATGTGTGCTAACCGATTAAAGCATTTGATACACATACCATGTCGGTAATCTGTTCATGCTACGGATAAAGTTTTCAGTTAGCATCAGGACGAACAGCCACATCATCAAGACAACAGTGGCAGTGTTTTTCGCTCACTGCATTCTTCAATTGATTCAGACATCCCAATTTACATACCTGCTCATTCACCAAGGCATCCATCTATGG
>QEAN01000048.1:0-13416 GCA_006535955.1 Synchytrium endobioticum | reverse complement strand
ATCATTATTTACACTTTATTGACTAAAACTTTATCTAGGTTGCACCAACCCAAACTGTGTCGAGCAAGCATGGAACCGCCGCTGCCGGAATCGTGATCAACTCAGCACGTGCAACATGCTGCGAATCATTGAAAGCATGTTGGCTGGACTGGGTAGGCCGGTAGTGTTTAGAAGGACAGACCACTAGTTATATCATAGTTTGTTTATTTTATCCGATTCAGTTTTCGCTGGATCCAAACATTAGGGCTGCGAATAGTCTTATAGTCTATTTGTAGCCATAGTTTCCCAGCATCCCAAATCACTGGTGAGATGCACTGGAAACTAGGATTCTCTCACTCTTGATGTTGCCTAGTCGACAAGAATTGACATCACGCTTCGTTTCAAGATGCTTCGTCATGTACACAACGATTGCGAACTATACAATACTGTGCACGCTACTAGTGTAGGAATCAATCGTAACTATTACAAGCCTGTACTCACAGCTAGAGCAGAACATCCCAGTACAAAAAAACGCAAATCCGAGATTGAAAATTACAAAAAACAACATCGTTACAACAGTCCCATGTCCTCAAGTAAACGCTTGGACTATTTTCTTTTTCTTTTTTTTGCCTTCAACAGTATCGGCCTAGCACGGTCGGGGGTCAGTGCCAAGTGTATCAAAACTACCTCCTGATATTGTGCGTACCTTTTTGGTTGGAGCTACTTCAGGCGGAGTTCCAACAGGTATTGACGCTGATTTTAATTTTGACTTCTTCGATGGCGTTTTACCAGGTGTCATACTGCTTGGAGTGGCGGCAGTACTTTTGACAGCTGGTGGACCCATAGACGACCATTTCTGCACTGGTGGAGGTGCCGCTTTAGGCGCCACCGACGTTGTTTTGGGCTTTTTGGCCGGAGGAACGACATCCTGCACTTGGTCCTCATCGTCATCATCTTCGTCCTCATCGTCAGATTCTACTCCCATGACAACAGGCACCCCCGTATTCTTCGCGGATCTTGTACAGCCAGAATTTTCGCCTTCATCTCCTTCATCATCATCATCATCATCGTCGTCTTCTTCCTCGCCCTTGACCTGAACGGAAGCTGGTGAGGAGAGATTGTGCACGGAATGACCCCAAACTACGCACGTACCATAGCGATGACTTCCTTTGCGGCCTCTTCCTCGTCTTCGTCCTCTTCTTCCTCCTCCTCGTATGTCTCTTCATCTATCAGGTGTAGCTTTAAACGTCAAGGCATGGTGTAAAAAAGACATCAAAGGCACCTGAACCCACTTTCCGCCTTTTCCCTGGCCGCCTTCCTAGCCTTATACGCTTCCAACTCTTTGCTATATGCCTGTCGCAACTGAAAGGCCTGCTCGTCGTACGGCTAGGGTTGCTGGCAGCTGGTTAACTTTCCCATAACAAAAACGGCGAAATCGAATGATGCCAAAGAGTGCCCAACATACCTTCTTTTCCTCCGGAGTCAACTTTCTCCATTCTTCGCCAAGGACAGTGCCAATCTTTTGTCCATGACCCTTCAAAGCACCCATATTGGCCATCGCATACAGCATGTAGGATGAAAGAGGGTGCTTGGGAGCATCGGGATCCTTTGGTTTCCGCTTCCTCTTTCCGTTAGCAGCCGTATCGCCTTTACCCTTCTTCTCCCCATTTGGTGACTCTGGTTCAACGTTGTCGTTCGCAATAGGCGCAGTCATGGCCATGCCCATTTGATCCATAAAGCCCATTGGCGCAAATGGAGACATGCCATAGTATCCGTACTGCGGCATCATATTTCCTCCATTTGCAGGGGCATTGGCAAGAACAGCACCCGACAGCATGTTGTCCAGGTTTTTGGCATTCTCGGTGATGGCGTTGATGTACTTTAGCGCCTATTCCAGCTGGGATAGTTAGTGATTTGGCGGTGCAGAGTCACAATGTGGGGATTCAACAGGAGGTGTGAAGGTGTGAAGGTTTGACGACTTGATCCAAGAGATACGGGGGTAGATGTCGAAGCAACTTACACGTTTCCCTTCGTTGGATGACCAGTAGACATTGATAGGGGCAGTGGCGGCAGCGGATTTGGTACTTGCAGCGGATTTGGCACTTTTACCTTTGCTGCCGACAGGACGGCCTCTCTTTTTGTCCTTGGTGGTTTCACCGTTGGCAGTTGTGTTCTCAGCAGCCGTCTGAGTCATCTCTCTATTGTGTGCCACGAGTCAGTTGGACGCGGAGCCTCGGTCACAGCCCAGTGCCAGGGGCCGGACTCACCTTAATGTGCGCTGGTGCTGGTGCTGCGTATTGGGGTTTTCTTCCACGCTTGTGTCGGGCGGACGCCCGGCAACACCGGCCAACCATGCAGGAGCCAAACCACGCAGAGGGCTCCCCAGCCCATGCGGAATTGCTGCGAAACTGACGGCCCGTTCAAACATTAAAGCACAAGTCGCACCGCAAACCGCATTTCAATGCGAGCCGTTTTATTGCTTCAAACGCAATACCAGAATTGCCACTCAGCTATGCTGAAACCCAAATACACCAAAGGTAAAACTCACATACAAAAACGTCGCGCCCTTTGCAAGATGCTGTTTATTATTAGAATGTGTAAAAAAAGAAAAACATGAAGTTATGATTACAGTGTGAAAGATGTACTATAAAAATACTGGCACGCAAAGATCCGTCCTACTGCAATAAGATATAACTACTAACCTCTGGGTTTCCGTCTTGTGGTATCATACACACGAATCAAGTGTTCCTGACCACCCTCATTTTGCGAAAAGGCAAACCCACGACTTCGCTTCAGGCGTTGTATCATACGAACTTTGTGCACAGCCTTGCGGAACCACTCCATACGTGGTCTGTAATCTGGTATATTGTACTTTTGTATCTCCTGGACGATATGGTATGATTCAGACCGGTACGTTCGCTTGTAGCTGTTGAATTACAACACCCATTAGTCACCTTCAACCCGGCGAGGGCCAAGCCAGAACAAAGTAACAGGTACTTACTACTTCCATAAGGCGTCACGCATGTTGGCTGCAACTGGTATCAGTGCTATGGTGAACCAGAAGAATGCACTAGAGAACTGTTTAGGGACGATACCGTATAATTCAGCAGATATCGGAATCATTGGTCCAACTGTAGCATAGATAGGGTAGGCAATGAACCACAATGCAATGCTACGGTATTGTGAGTAATTGTTCACAAGGATTAGTCAGGAAGACTGCATTTGAAGCTGATGACCAGACATACCTGCCAAAGATGGCAATGTAGGTAAACTTGACCCACATGTCTGTTACTAGGGCAGCCCTGAGGGTTATAGTAATCAGCACAGCCGTATAGACGGTTTCACCAAATACCCATATGCCGCCAACTAAACCGTGGTTCAGCACCGCGCCTTCGCCATAGATTCCACGAATCATGTAATACATGAACAGTGAATGGAAAAAGGAGTTGGCAATCCAGGCCCAGAATGCTCGGTTGTTGTACTACATCGTTGACTAATGAGTCGATGCCACGGAGCAGGCGGACAAAGGCGACGTCACCACTTACAAAAACTTCGCGTTGACCCAATTGGTACATTTGAGGATACCGGTCTAGCATACGCGATGACACATATTGATCAAATATACCAATGGCAATAGGTTGGAAGAGAGCAAACAGCACATTGTAGGCAGACAGGGTCCATGACTCAAACAAAGTCTAATTGTGCTCCATGTTCAACCACTGGGAACTGCAAAAGTATACAAAAAAGAACTTGAACAGACTTACTTGACCAGAGAAACCATTATCAAAGGCAAACCATAACTGAGTCAGATACAAGGTGATGTTCTTGTAGAAACTATACAGAATCAGCTTCGACATCCTACTATATGCCCAACCGCCGTGTACCAAAAGTAGTTTACGAAGGAATCGGAATTGGGCGATGGCGAAATCCGCAGATCGTGCGGCCTGTAACCCTTCCATACCAGATATACCAACACCAACATGAGCAGCTTGAATCATACCAACATCATTAGCACCATCACCAATGGCTAGAGTTACAGCTCGGTCAACATTCTTCCTGACAAGTTTGACAACCAGCGCCTTTTGTAGTGGTGACACACGACAACAGATCACTGCCTTGCACAAAGTCGCTAGCTGCAAAAACACAAGCTCGATATCTCGCTCTAGTGCAAAATCCAGTGTCTTTCCATCAATAATTAATGCTAAAGGCTATGTGTGACGCACATGTTGTTAACCAAAGTATTGAAACGAATCGTACCATTCTCCACGAATCACCAATACATACTTCAATGTCAGAGGGTATATCATTCTTATTCAACTTTCCTCTCTTCGTCTTGAAGGGCCAGAATGGTAGCATGGATCGATTCTCTTCTTCCTCAAATGAATTAGGATTACCAGAATTTTGCATACCACCCCTTACAGCTGCCAACTTCTTTTGTAAAAAGTCCTTGGTCTCAAAATGCGTGGTTTCGTTGCATACAATCAGAGACATTTCTTCCGTAATGAGCTTACACGAATAACCTATGTTTATGGCAGTTTCTTGACGGTCACCAGTTAAAACCCAAACTTTGATACCAGCGGTCATCAATGTATGAATTGTGTCCGGAACACCATCTTGTAACCTATCTTCGATAGCCGTAGCACCAATCAAGATCAGATTAACTTCAATCATTTCTGCTACTTTATCTAATTCAGCAGATCGGTTGTTGATGGTAGTGGTTGCTTTGGCATATGCTTGGGCCCATTGTTGATACTCATTTTCTTCGATGTCACGATATGCGATACATAAGGTCCTTAGCCCTTCTGTAGCATATTCTTCCAAATACATGGTGGTACGATCGACGAATGGATTATTGTTGGTGCTCAACCTTTCCAGTATCACAGTATCCGCACCCTTCACATACAACTTAACTTTGCCATCTGGGCCTCGCACTACGGCAGACATTCGTTTACGAGTTGAGTTGAACTCACAGATATTTAGAATCTCCCATTCCTGCTCACGACCGTCAACCACGATAGTGACTGTCTTCGGTTTACGTGTAGTGAAAACATAACCTAAAGTTTCGGCACCTTTAACTAAGGCGCCTTCATCAGGTGACGACGCTTGATAGATGATTTTCCCAGGCTCTTCTTCGCTGGTTTCTGGAATGACGGTGTGACAGACAGACAAAAGGCACAAGAATTCATGCAGCAGCGTTCGAACTTTAGGTGGACCGTTCTTGCGGTTTTCTTGCAATCGCTTGAAATCGTAGTAGCCCTACATTGGCGGACCATGGGGTTATCCACAACCCCTCCAAGTCCGGCTTCTAAATAACGTACCACTTCGATACCGTTTTCATCGACACGCGGTTTCTTATCTTCAGGCACAATATCGGCGTAGGCTATACCGCCAATAGTACACATTCTGAACTCCATGATGTTGCAGGTCAACGTACCAGTCTTGTCGGAGAAGACATAGTCAATTTGGCCTAATTCCTCAACCAGAGACGAGGTTCGCGCTGTCGCGGGGGTGTCGTTTGCTTCATAATACATATCTAAATCTGTGTTAATCAGGATTCCCAGAAAGTACTTCACAAATTCCATGGTCATGATCAAACTAGATTGGATAAACGCAAAAAGTAAGTAGCGACACGCCTGCTACAATTTTGCCAAATTGCTTGCCTCAAAGGAATTAAGTTATTGTAGAGAATCATGAAAGTTAAAATGTTGAGGAAGAATTGACCCAAGGCATTATCAGATGAGGTCAGCATTATTTCTTTCTCCCATGTGAAGTTGAGCTGTTAACGAATTTAGCATGTCAATATTTTAATTCATTTCACGTAGCGGGACATGAGACGACAACCCACTGTTCTGATTAAGGCTCCCAAAGCACAGAGAATCGACATTGCCAATAGGACCACGAACAGATACAGAATTTGAATGTTGACCATACGCTCGACCTTTGTTGTCTTCGTTGGCGTAGAACTACATTTGCAGAGTATGAGCATGAAGGGGGATTAATAATCACAATAGCGGCTTACGTAGCATTCTTCATCAGTTTAGTCTCATGACCAGTGAAAACAACGATAGCATATACCCATCGAGTGTTCCTCAACATAGCACCCTACCAGTGAGCCATATAAATCTATTCTTAACGACGGAGGCTGGCAATGATCGTATCACTTACTCTCAACAACAACTGGGTAGGATCCAACGGTAACTCGTCATGACCAAGTCGTAAAGTACCCTCGTAGGTATACAATGACCTATTCGGCTGCTCGGATTTGATCATACCCTCTATTCTTGCAACTTGCTCTGGTGTCAGTATAGTTGCTGTTTCCTGCAGAGCTTGACGAATCTTCAAGTTGGTTTCACTAATCAAAAGCGAAATATCAACATATGCCGTAAATCTCAAGGCTGCAATAAGGCTCACCCATCAAGATTAGAAGTTTCGATATAACAAAGGCCTTCAGGCTCTGAAGACGAAATCAAAACCAAATCGGCAGGGAAAAACTGCCCATTCTCAATACGAACAATATCGCCGACTACGATATCCCTCCAGGGCCTGTCCACAAAAGTATTGCCTGATAGCACCTTGCATAATCTTGCATTAGTTTCTGCATCCTGCTTATGTCGTCTTCCGTCTTCGATTAGCTCCTTTACTGCTGATGCCAACACGACTATAGATAATGGTAGTGCTGTCCCGGCTTTGTTTGTGGGCGAGATATCACCGATTTGCTAGGATAGTATGATACAGTCAGTACAGTCCACATAGGCTTCTACGAAACATGAGGCTCCGTACTGCAAGACCACAACTTACTTGAATGAATGCAGTAAACAAGAAGAACAGATTGGCACTCTTACTAAACTGCTCATACAAGAATTTCGGCACGAACGTGAAAGTATTATACTTTGCAGTTGTAACGCGATTGTGTAAAAATTTCATCTGGGCATTCTTGATCCCATCGTTCAAATGAATAACGCGACTAGATCCATCGTCTTGATCATTACCTCGAAACATATTGGAGAAAGATCTCACTAATGATGGCTGACTAGGAGCAAAGGGGTGTGACGCAGGGGATGAGGAAACGGACGATGTTGGCGGTTGTTCGTACGTTGCCTGGTTTGCACTAATATTCGAATTAATCGGACGAGATAATGGTGGAAAAGCTGAAATTCCACCGGTGCCACTTGATACGGGTTCCGAAAACGGACGTGCGGATGACGATGTAGATGTCGACGGGTTACGTGGTAAAGAAACAGTAGTTAATGGTATGGACGCAGCTCTTCTAACAAGACTTCCTCCAATTCCACGATCAGATGTCCTAGGTACTCGACCAGAATCTTCGAGTTCTATGCATAGGGAAAGTGGGTCTTAATGTTAACTTGGGTCAAAGGCGGGGTCTGACTAACAATGTATCCAGCAAATCCGCTCTTCGTGTTCAGAATCCACTACTCCAAGAACTGATGTCTAATGACTTACAACTTTCCTCTGCAACGGATAGATATGTGTACTGGTAGCTCTTTACCAATTCCGCAAACTTGATGTTATGATTTCGGAATGTAATTGCGTGGTGAACATAATTGTTCGTTTGATTGGCACTGCGTCTGGTGATTGGACACTCGATGTTACAGAAGGAAATCTTGTCAGATCGTTTCCTTACGTATCTTTTTGGCGAAAATTATGCTGAAATCAAGGGCTGCTTACGGTCGATTGTCACAAGCTATCGCAGCGATTCACTTCATAAGCTTACCTTGTAAAAATCCTCTCGTATCAGCAGCCTCGAGCTCGGGACTGTCATCGCTGTCATAGGGCTGGGTCTTCAAAGGGTGTCGCAACCGACTACGTCGGCTCATTATGCTTGTTCCGCGTACAGTATAGTGAGGTTGGCTGTCACTGCCAGGTCATCACCACCAATGGGCAAGGAATGTCATATATTGCCACGCAAGGCGCTTCTTCACGTGGCACCCATCTACGAATTTAGCGCCTCCAAGAAACCGAGCGAAGCTTCCGACATCTCCAGTCTAGTCGCCCCTCAAATGTACATTTGTATTATGACTAGTAAAAGCAAGCGAGTGCTGATACGACCAAGTGTCGTAACCATCATCACTTCTATTCAGCGCGTTCCAGCTGTCTGTCAATTGATCTTGCCAACAGACTGCGGTGTACTCACCTCAAGACTTCCTAGCTGGATACCTGAGTGGCTAATCATGTGTGTGCTGCGTGCACGACTACGCCAAGGAGATGGAAAAAGCCGGATATATATGCTCAGGAATACCAGCGGCAGTGATGCAGAAAACGTTTACTATCCTGAGAAACTCTCCTGTGTTTCCAAACCCCGGTGCTCCTTACCAGAACCGTTAACTGAACTAGGTGTTGGTACTCGTCAGCACTGCAGGTATTCGTTGCTTCAGGAAAACGACTGCTGGTGACATCCCCTAGCAGTCAACGAGGACATAATTACCGTCCGTTCCAGACGCGCGTCCCATTTTGGCCATTTACTGTGCTCAGTTTCGCTCCCGCGATCTGTTGCAAGTTGGCCTTCGAGCGCATATGCGGGATTATGAACGAAACCGTACAAGACAGCATGGTTTCTGTATCTACAAGTATCTACTTACCCTAAATAAACGAACC
Source organism: Synchytrium endobioticum (assembly GCA_006535955.1). Taxonomy (NCBI): domain Eukaryota; kingdom Fungi; phylum Chytridiomycota; class Chytridiomycetes; order Synchytriales; family Synchytriaceae; genus Synchytrium; species Synchytrium endobioticum. The sequence continues at coordinate 4,824 of QEAN01000048.1, read as the reverse complement.
GATGGTATCACCACTATCGCAATGTTGACTATTACGAGGACTAGACCAATACGACATCGCTTTTCGATACAGGTATACGCAGCTTTATATGATTCCTATGTTTCACTCATACGATCTGGTCCTTCCTGACTCTTCCTGGTGAGATTGTCCAGCGTCTCCAAGTATACCTCACTCTACTTTGTCTATACTTGCCCACAGTCATACCATACCACTTGACGGAAGTATGACTGATTTTTGATCACCATATTTGCGCCTCTTTTTGCAACTTTCCTAGTGCAGACTTGTGGCAAGAGTGGCTGCCGAGTACTTGGTCAACCACAAACGCGATGATGCCATGAACTGTCGGGACACGCTTCAATATCTCCAATTCCTTCATGAAACACTGGTAAATAGGTGCCTCATAGCTACCCGACGGGCAACCCACTTAACCCAGTTGACTGACCATAAATTCACACAAGCGGATGCAACTGCCTTCGTTGCTGAAACTGTCGACAGCATGCGAGCGCACACTGACAAATCCAAAAGTTTGATCAAATTCTTGTGTATCTATTTGTCTCTCGTGTGCGTTCGTGATCATTTCAGGTGGATGCGAAAGATAGTGCAGGTAGGAGAAGGTGAATAGAGTACAATAGCTTGATATTCAGATGAATTCATATGCGTTGATGCTGTCGCACGCCCCTCCTCCCTGTTGTCAATGTGGACTTTTTATAGGCTCAATATGTGCCATAACATACCTAGTTTTGGGACTTAGGGAAATCAAAGGGGGGAAAAGGACGACAAAGACGCTTGCAATCATCTCACGAAAAAACAAACGATTTCATCCCATGCAACGCAGACACAACATTAATATCTAGCTGCATAAGAGAGTCCACTCCAAACATCAAAATGAGGCCCAAACTGGCATTTCCAGATGCACCACCACCAATAGATGCAAAGAGCATTCGCTTACACGTCAATCTCACTCGAATCGATGCTAATGACCCAAATGCGAAAGATACTAATATCATATCATACCGAGAACTATTACGAAAGCATATAGCTGCTCAGCAACCACCTAATACTGGTGATATCACTAGTACTAATCATGATTTGAATGGTAATCCCTCGTCTTTGTTCGCTTCTGCAGCTGGGTTGAGCGGGGTTGATAGCGACGGTGTAGGTGTAGGGGCTTTGCCTAGCTGTAACGGTAATAGCAACGGAGATCATCCCCTGGATAGTGGCGGCGAAGTATCTGATCGTGATGGATCGGATGATGATGACGATGATCAAACTGGAGATGGCAGCCAAACAGCCAGTGGTGGCCAAGATGGTCCTCTGTCAAAGAAGAAGAAACGAACTCGACCAACCTGGGATGATTATGACCTGGATGATGCATTCATTGACGACTCTGACTTGTTTGGTGCGGAGGTCAACTACGCTCCACCCGCAAAATGGGATTATGGATTCTTTGTTTGGAGGGGGCCCGTCGAGAACTTTTTTGACGAATAGTAAGCAATCATTGGACTTTGGACCGAATGATTTTGACGTTCGTGCTCACTGTATCATCAACTTAGTGGTGTTATTGAAGACGCACAAAGTGCCGGTGAGTCACCACAGTCAAAGCGCAAGGGCAAATCAAAACTAGGGCGGCCACCAAAAAGTGTCAAAGATTCACCCGCGAAAGTCTATGGTAATGGTACGGCCGTAGTTAAAGAAGGTGAAGGTAATGATGGAAACGCCACATCATCAACTGAACCATCAGCCAAGAAACGAAAAGAAACTGATGGTACTGAAAAAGCTAGAAAGAAAAAGAAGTCTGGCATACCTACTGCATCATCTACACCAGGTACTTCGGCATCTGATCCCAAGAATGGAGGTACGGGGGGTCTGGATGGCAGTACTAGTATAGGAGCATTACTTCAGAACCTCATGCGCGAGAGTACCAATGCTAAACCATTACACAGTGCTGCTCCATCAGCTTCTGCGAGTGGCAATAATATCGATAATAATAATAATCACACACCTCCAAAATCGACGTCTGCTTTACCACCGCTACTTCATGCACCTATACCATTTATGATACCGCAGCAACCGCAACCATCGCCAACAACTTCAAATTCACCGCCTCAAACACACTCATCAACAGCTGACCCAGTAGCCAGGCCGTCGTCGTCATCGCCATCACCAGATCCTGTACCAGTCATAAATCCAACAATACGTCCAAGCAAATCCGTCAGTAATGAGGAAAATACGACCATTGTTGTAAAGAGGAGGAAGATGTCACCACAACCTGTTGATCCAGAATTGGACCGTGTTCTTCAAGTGCTACGTGAGGCTGCTGCAAAGGGTACGTCTGTAATTCACAGGTGATGACCTTGCGTTTATGGCACGCACCATCAAACTGATGGTACTTTCAATGTCACGCTAGAATCATTTGCAGATAAGAAACACTTCCCACCATCTCTCAAACCCCTGCTCCACGAAGCAGCTAGGGTGTCTTTACGATTAGGTGAAAATCACGATAACTTTATTGCTCACATTACAAGTATCCTACCATATAATACGTTCACAATGAAGGTAGGCAATGTCGTCACGGCGATTTGTCCCCGATCATTAATTATCGCCTTGCACACGTTCGTACCCTCTAGAAACTGGTTGGCAAAATGATCTTACCAGAAAAAATACAACTCAAGGAAAATCAACTAGATCAACTATACGGTGAACTCAGACGCATGATCGACGCTGCTATGCCGGGTAATGTAGCAGATTATGAAGCCAAACGTAGACGTACGTCGACATGCGATTCCTGTTTCTCATTTCCGCCTCTTGACACTTTGACACTCTACAATCAGACGATGCGTCGTCAAATGGCGAGAATCCAACGGAAGTTGGGATTGACGGTGAAGGTAAGTCGTGGTTTATGAAAACAAACAGCTATTGAGTTTCAAGTCAATGTACATAGGAAATGGATTGCCTGAAAAAAAGTTCAAAATGACGCCTACTATGCGAGAAATCATGTCTCATATTGTCAATACTGAGATTGTCCTTGCTGAAGCCAAGAATGACTTCAGGTGAGCGTAGTGCGTAGTGCTTATATCTGAATGCGGATATTCATTCATTCTGTAGATTTTACCACGGAGAAGAGACTATGGACTATGATAAACTGGAAAAGGCCACCAGGCGTGAGGCAAATTCTAAAGTACATCATTTGTCTGGCCGCCCGCTGTCTCATCGTGAATGCTGATTTACCGCCACATCCTCCGAATCTAGCTATTGAGATGTTGGCCAGAAGGATGGATGCAACCCAGGTTCATTACAGGTGGATTGACAACACAACGCAAAAAGATTGAACGACATGAGCAAAAGTCATCAGGGAGTGGTGGTCTAGCATCACCATCTAGAAATGGAACAAGTGCTGTTGGTATCAATGGTAGCAATCCAACGGTGACGAACAGTGGGGCACCAGCAGCAGCAGTAGTACCAGGACAGCCACCACGAAAGAAATTGAGTCCTCCTACCAAATCAAATTCAGTACCGATTAATGTCAATCATACGGCGCAGCTTAATACCGTGATGATTCCCGTCGTACCTTCTCCATTAGGTGCTCAACCAGTACTTCAAGGCGCTAGTGATGATGACGTGATAATGCTGTGACTTGGTCGTTTAGCGTATCGCAACATAGTAGCTAGGACATCGTTCAGTAGAGCGAAAGTGAACACTTTGGCCGTGCAAATGTTAGGTTCTTTCTTCAGTAGTTTGGTATAATAGTAGTCATGTATAATAATGTGCAGAAATTAAAGCGAATATGTGTCATATGTACCTATAGAATAGGGCAGACATGAGTCATGTAAGTATTGCTACTATTACTACCATGAGGTGGTATAAATAGACTAGGACCGCGAATGGACTATGGCCTATTCCCAGGCCTAATGGTTCGATCCAGCGAGAACTGAATCGGATAAAATAAACAAACTACGATCTATCTACTGGTCTGTCCTTCTAAACACCCCCGGCCTACCCAGTCCAGCCAACATGCGTTCAATGATTCGTAGCATGTTGCACGAGCTGAGTTGATCACGATTCCAGCAGGTGGGCTTCTCTCTGCTTACGGTAGTGGCGGCTTTCCGTTTCCTTGGCCCGCTGGTTCGACGTGTACCGAAGGTTGCTGTGACTGTTTCGATCCTGGCAATAGACAGAAAGATGTCTTGCTTGTTCGGATCGATGGCGACGGTATTTGCCGTGGACCGAAGCTCCGGTAGGTGGTTATCTATATACAGTTGCTTGAACTCGGCTTGGAGAGCGGGTGGGAGGGAGCTCGGAAGAGGAAAGTGGGTTATAGGCATGGTGTTACTTTTTGTATTGTTTGCGCTACCGGGTATGGATATGGCAATTGAGGTGTCTAAGGATGGAATGACAGACAAAGCTCCGTAAATTCCGGAACAGTCCGTATTGTCCCAGGCGAGTAGGTCTTGGTATATGGTGTGGATGGCCATGGGGGTCAGACGGTGGGCCGATCAAATGTTGCGACAAACTGCACGAATTCGAGGAAGGGCGGATGAAGACTTGCACGGCACGAATGAGGCCTTTTCCCAGCAATGGGCGGATCTCCTTCCTCCGGCATGCCATGTCTGATCCCCTCGTGCTAATGTCCCCGATCATTTACTTGCAGAGCCACTCGCTCATCCTCTTGTGCTCCCTGGATACTGATGTAGTCTATAGCCGCATAGGCTTTCCAATGCAAGTTCTGTGGCCAACTATGTGCAGTTTAACAACTAAATGTATTCTCATTACTAGGAATGTAAACTACTGAGTCCACCACCACTACTACAGTCAACTCATTTCCCT